>JAKUCV010002140.1:199322-212183 GCA_028386065.3 Turnera subulata | reverse complement strand
ATTTTGATTGGCATTGCATTATCTTGAATGCGTGTGTGATTGTGGTACCACTGGCCAGTTGGTTGGGTGCACAAGGGTGCACTTATTATGGAAAATGGCCAACGTGGAGTTGGCGTATATGGAAGGGGCCAACGTGGAGTTGGCATAATATGGAAAAGGGCCAACGTGGAGTTGGCGTATATGGATTTGGGTGGTGCTATGAAGGGCGTTGTGTGTGCCTCGGTAGCAAGCCATATGCACTTGTGGGCTATTCGGTTATGCCTCGTACGTGGGGCTGTGGGATATGATTGTGCATGTGTGCAGGGCTGCTGGGGTATGCAAGTAGGCCCAGAGTACATCACAAGGCTTACCCGTGGGCCTGGTCACGGTGGTTTGGAAATGGATTGTTCTGAGGCGTGAGTGCCCGGTACTTGTGCATTGCACCATTTATGTGCTGCTTGACTGTGTGTTGCCCATGCCGAGCCTTGTGTGCATTTTGTGATTACTTTCTTGCATGGCTTATTTACTTGCTGAGTTTTATACTCACCCCCCCCCCCCCCTATTTCTCCCTTTGTCTTACAGGTGCGAGATTGAGAGTACGGGCAATAGGTCGATGGGTATAGTCGAGTCGGATTCCATTAATTATTTAATTGTATTGGTTTTTACTTGGAGGTTATGTTTTTGTAAAGGAAGAGTTAGTGCCCCTTTGTAGCAACGATTTTATAACATTAGTGGAGTTATTCTTAATAATGTGTTTTGGTACTTTTTAATGTCTTTGTTGCCTTTGCATAGTAGGTTTTGCTTCCGTTTACGCTGCGCTTATGTTTTGGTTGGTAACCCGCGAGGCAGAGGCAACAAGCTTCTGGTTGGTTTGGTAAAAGGCCTTTGGGTGCCCTGTGGCACAGAGTGGGTGCACATGGTACCTGGCCGATCGCGCTTAGCGGGGGCGTGACAGTATGCAAGTTGCAAAGGTCCATTTATGGACTTAAGCAAGCTTCAAGGAGTTGGAATCTTCGTTTTAATGATGTAATCAAAGAGTTTGGTTTCATAAAAAATGAAGATGAACCATGTGTTTACAAGAAGGTTAATGGGAGCACTGTTGTTTTCTTGTTGTTATATGTTGACGACATTCTACTTATTGGGAATAATATTCCGACACTACAGTTTGTAAAGGCTTGGTTAGGGAAGAATTTCTCAATGAAGGACTTAGGAGAAGCTGCCTATGTGTTAGGTATAAAGATCTATAGAGATAGATCCAAAAGGCTTCTCGGGCTAAGTCAGAGTACATATATTGACAAGGTGCTAAAGAGGTTTAGCATGCAGGATTCCAAGAAAGGATTCTTGCCCATGTCACATGGCGTCTCTTGATCCCTTATGCTTCGGCAATAGGTTCTATCATGTATGCCATGCTATGTACTCGACCGGATGTCGCTTATGCTTTGAGTGTCACAAGCAGGTACCAATCTGATCCCGGTGAGAGTCACTGGACAGCGGTTAAGAACATCCTTAAGTACTTGAGAAGGACTAAGGATGCATTCCTGGTTTACGGAAGCGTTGATGAGCTCGTTGTAAAGGGTTACACCGATGCTAGCTTCCAAACCGACAGGGATGACTTCAGATCGCAATCAGGATATGTGTTTTGTCTTGGAGGTGGTGCTGTATGCTGGAAGAGTTCTAAGCAAGAGACAGTTGCAGATTCTACGACTGAGGCTGAGTACATTGCTGCCTCAGATGCGGCGAAAGAGGCTGTTTGGATTAAGAAGTTCGTAACTGAACTTGGGGTGGTTCCTAGTATTGAGAGTCCGATTGAGCTCTATTGTGACAACAATGGGACAATCGCACAGGCTCAAGAGCCTAGATACCACCAGAGATCCAAACATATACTCCGACGCTATCATCTTATTAGAGAGATCATAGAGAGAGGCGATGTCAGACTGTGCAGAGTTTCTACTGAGAACAATGTAGCAGATCCCTTGACTAAGCCGCTCACACAGCAGAAGCATGATGGTCATTGCGCATCCATTGGTATTAGATACATGTACGATTGGCTTTAGTGCAAGTGGGAGATTGTTAGTAATATGCCCAAAAGCCAATCCATGGATGATTGTAGTCATGTATATACATTAAGGTTATTCCAATAAATATGATTATGAGATAATCGCTTGCACATGTTTATAACCCTAGAATATTTTATAAAGAATTTACAGGGATCAGCTAATAATAATACCTACCCAACATTATTATTTAATTCTGATCGCATACAACTCTTAATATACTCTATACTTAAGATGTATGCCCATGTTCAATCTCTTGAACACCTGACCTGGCTGGGTGTATTCTTGGGATGTACCTTGCAATATACTAACAGTATAGTGGTTCTTATATGTATTGTCCATAGACCTGAGATCATCAAGGTTCCCAACATATGAGTCGTATACTTTGATATTATTCCTAGTCATCCGTAACTGGGTGGACTTAAGGGTAATCATTGGGTATATGATAAATGTGTAGTGGGTTTTGTATGATCCAGAGGGGATTCGTCCAACCTATATAACGGGTATATTATCAGATGGTTACTTGATAGAGTTGAACTGTTAAATGCATGGCCATGCTCGGATTAGGTGATATGGTGATATCACGAGTATCCGTTTTACACAGTTAACTCAGGGATCAAGAAACTAAGATTAAACATATACGAGATTGACATATTCCATGTCTCGGTTTAATCTTGATAATGGGACGAAGGGATGATGACATGTTCTGAGGCATTTAGAATCAGTACTGATCTTGTCGTTCGGGTAGCAATGATGTATTGCTAGACGCCGCTCTTTGCTTATAATTGTAAAATGAGATTTTACAATTATTGCTGGACTTTACAAGTGCCTACAGGGTCACACACATAGAACCGTTGATTCGAGCAGGTGGTTGAACCGTGGTTGGACCATGGTTGGACCGGGTGTGTTTGGACTGTGGTTGAATCGTGGTTGGACAATGGTTGAACCAGGGTCATTTTGGTACAATAATGATCTGAATTATTGACCAGAGTTAGTGCTATGGTGGTGTGTTATCTGATTATGCATTAGTGGAGACAAGATAATGAGGGTCATTGTCTTTAGGGCCTAGTGTTGGCCACTAGCCTTATCACTTATGCATTATGGAAAAGAGAGGTAGAGTACTCTCTTGCTCTTCTCTTGCTTGCTTGAGTTTTTTCAGAGCAAAAACACATACACACTAGGTTCTTCTTATTTGTGAAAGAAGGAAGAACACTAAACACCTAAAACTCACTTGCTCCCGATTTCCTGCTGCTAGCACATCAGTTCGGGAGAGCTCGAGGTTGGAGATCGTGTGACGATTCTGGCTTGATCACGGTTCGTGTGGATACCGTAGAGGAGCAGGACATTCATCCAGCTCTTGCTGATTCAGTACACGAGTTAGGTGAAAGATCCTAACCTTTCAGGTACGAAATTTTTGTTATTCGGTTTATACGCTTCACATGTGTTCCTATGTTGTTTTCGGTTTTTCGCTGCGCATTTTGCTTGCTTTTGAGTGTCAATTGCATGTCCGGAAACTTACAATTATAGTTATTTTCTGGTCCGGACGGGACACGACTGCATAATTGAATTATGCAGCCGCCTCCTCTTGTGTGCACATGAAAATCTGCTCCCTCCCTGTGACACCCGTGATGCATCCTGTGTTTCACTTCTAAATTCATTCTCCTGCATGCCATCACCATCACATCTTTCCCCTGCCTGCAAACCCATCCCCAACTTACCTTCTTCTGCAAATTTTCCTCTGCAAACCGTCTCCTACAACTCTCTTGAAACCAGAAAAAAAGAAAAGAAAGACTAGAAAAAAAAAGGGGAAACAGCACACACACAACCCGCCACGTCACCACCCTCATCCTTCCTTCTCCTTCACCCATGCCAACCAAACCAACCGGGCCGCCACCTGCACCACCGAGCACCGCCCATCTCCTCTCTTCCTCTGCTCGCGACAAGCAACCACCTGCAGCCACCGTCGTCCTTCTCCTCGTGTCGCCTTGCGTCGCTGCCGTCAAGTCGCAGCAGATCGACGAGGCAGGCTGCCCAAGCTCGCCTTCTCCTCTCGCGACGCCGTCGACCCAAGTCGCGGCAAATCACTCCTCTCGCCGCCTACAGTCTTGCCGTCGTCGCCATCTTCCTCGCATCGTCGCCCCGTCCACCTGCCGCTGACGCGCCACCGCCCTGCAAACCCACCCAAGGTGAGCTGTAGAGGAGACTCGGGTCGACCCAATCGTGACAGGTTTGACCCGAATCTGTTTGGGTTGACCCAGTTTTCCATATGGTCTAGGGCCTGGGTTGACTGGGCTTGGAATGATGTGGGCTGGGCCAAGTGGATGGGTTTCCTGCATAGGTTTTCTGGGCTAAACTTGATGAAACTGGGCTGGCCTGGGTTGGGCTGCATAGTTTGGCCCAGTTCGGGAATTTAAAAGAAATAAATAATAAATATAATCTAGAAAAATATATATAATATGAGTTATATATTTTTTGGAAAATATAAATATATAGTATATGGTTGTATTTTGTGAAAATAAATGAAGTAATTATCTTGTTATAATATTTTCAAGAAAATAGGATAATTATAACATGATTGTAGTAAATACTCTTAAGGGTATATACTATGTAAATACCGGGAAATATATATATGTGTGATTAATTTCAAAAAAAAAAGGTTATTTTATGATAACCATAATTCTTGGGAAAGAAAATAAGTGGTAGTAATAATTATTTTTATCAAATATTTTGGAAAGTACATACTTAAGGAAAATAAAAATGGAAAGGGTATTATCAAAGTAAATACGTACCGGAATAATATCCGGGTATAAGTATAAGTATAGTATGGAATGTTGACACTTGTAAATAAATGGTGAACTATGACGATAATGGGAATAACCCGGGGGGGAGGAGTACCGAGTTAGCACAGTATTTATTTTACGGCTTATAGTAAGAGTCGAGCATTTGCATATCATCTTATGTGTGCATAAATTATTGTTTGATGTAGGAGTTGATAACGAGCAGTACCCTGAGGAGCCTGAGCCGGAACACTTCGAGGATTATCAGGAATAGGAAAATCGGCTAAGGTGAGGATAAGTAAATATTTATATACTGCCCGTAGTACCAAGTTGCTGTTTGTTTATTATGTGTGTTATATGCTTGAATAATTCTTTGTGGCTGTGAATGGTTGTTGTGAGATGAATTTAAATGATATTTGTTGCCGTTGATGTTGCTGAATTGATGCTACTGTTGATGTTCTTGATAATGTTAGAAATGCTGGTATTAGTAGGTTATTACTGTTGTTGTTGACTGTGAAAATTGTGTGAGTAGAGTACCGGGGGTACTAGTATAGGAAAAACAGTTGAGATAAGATTGTATTATCCAGACGAGCGGAGAGGCTGTGAGCCTGCTCGGGATAATGAGATAATGGAGATAATAGAAAATTAAGTAACTAGATGAGGGTAAAGAAATAATAAACTGGAAACACTTAGACATCTAGTAAGTCACAGTTAAATGTTGGAACAGCCAGATAGTAGTCTTTATTTTATGGTGCTGGGGGAGAGTGTGCTTGGGGTCTGCTCCCTGTCTGTACCAATTTTTATTTTAGGCACTAGAGGAGAGTGTGCTTGGGGTCTGCTCCCTATTTGTGCCAGATATATGTGGAGATACCAGGGTAGGGTCCACGGGCTAGCTAGCTTGACTACCAGGCGACGGCCACCATTTAACTAGTGATAGGGACCCTGATAATAAAATTGGTATAGCGTGTCTAGAATCACTGAGTGTGTTATTTGAGGTTCGTGAGAACCTTAGTTAATTGTTGTTGATGTGACTTGATTATTACGGTTGCTTGTATATGTATATTTGCTTATGGATTTTACCCGGTGAGCATTTCGGACTCACCCCTCGCCTGCGTGATCTGGTCGCGTAGTTTGATTGTGCGTAGCTCAGGTACGTTCGAGGCAAGCTGTGGCGCACCCTCTGCCAAGCCCGGATCCATCCTGCGATGCATCACTATTGAAACGACCCGACCCGTATTTACCGTACGTAGTAAACACGTGCCGGAACTGTGACGACCCAACCAAAATAAGACCAGCATACAGTGTATACAATAGAAATCCGGGCTCAACAGCCCAAAGTAAAAACAGTAATAACAACTCAACTGGCCCAATGGCCCAACAATAATAAAACAATGCACAGCGGAAGACTTATAAAACTCACATAAACACTGTATGCGACATAGATGCAAACTATGGATCCAAGTCCTGTCAAAGGGATAACGCCGCTGCCTGTCTGGAATGCACCAAACCTGTACCACAAATAACTCATCCTACGGGAGGAAAGCCCGCAGGTGAGGGGTGAGTCCGAAGTGCTCACCGACGAAGGAAAGACAATCAATATGAACACTAAAAATTACTCAAGTCGAAAATAATAGTCAAAGCAAAAGACTCGACCCAAAGCCAAAAAGACTAAAAAAAATCAATTATCCAATTTTATCTTTTCGGGCCCCGTCACGGATAAGCTAAGGTCGTACTAGGTTATCAACCTGTTCCTGGTGCCAGATCAAAAAGAACCCAGGGATAGACATCCCAAATATAACAAACCGGGATAGACATCCCAAGCATAGACATGCTTATCACACGAACCCAGATCATGGCCACCACAAAGCAGTCTCTAACCATCCGGTCGTACCTCTACTTACCACGTGACAATTATATTACCGTCGACAAAAATCAAACTCAGGGATCGACATCCCTAACCAAAATACCGAGGATCGACATCCTCGTCACAATTCATTAATTATACCATTTTATACTTAAACCAAAAGACGCAAGGATAAACATCCAAAAACCAACATGGGATAAACATCTCGAACCACAATCAAGACAATGGGATAAACATCCCGAAACCAACCACATAATACTCAACAATGCAATAATCATCAAAACATAATGACCGAGTAACATAGGCACATATTGAAGGAAATCTATCCTCACCTTGGCCGATTACTCAACTCCGAAAATAATGACCGGTCCGACGCCGGCTCCTCGGGAAACTGCCCGATATCCAACCTATACCACAAATCAATATACACTCACATGAATGCATATAATCGGTATACTATGATGCCAATACTACGATATATACCCATCCCGGTTCTTATCCGTTATTATTTCCATTTATCAAAAATATTTTACCATACGTATATCCGAATATAATTTCGGTACCATACTTTAATTAAAACTCTTTTTTCAAAATAATTTCATAAAATAATTATAATCTTCAAAAATAATAATCATTATAATTTTCCAGAAAAATAATAACCTATTTAAAATTTTCAGAAAAATATATATATAGTATTTATCTTTTCTAAACATATAATAATATTTTCCAACACCAAAATATAATTAACTTTAATTTCCAAAGTACATATATATATAATTTCCACAATCATAATTTTCCAGAGAAAATAATATATGTTTATAAAATTTCAGAAATTATTTTATGGTATATATATATATATATATTTTTTTTCCAATTGAAAGTAGTTTTCCAAAATCAAACTTAATTATTTGTCAAAGTAAATATGTTTATATTTTAATGAAAATACCAGAGTTAAATTGGAAATAATTTTCTCAAAATAACTATATATTTTTTTCCAAAAATAAATACCAGAATATTAATAAATGTATATATATAATTTGTTTTTTTTAAATTAAAACGGACTGGGCCGTGAATAGTGTCGGCCCAGACCAAGGCAGCAGGCCCGAACACAGGCCCACGCCCAGCCCGGCCCAACACCACACAGCCCAGAACAACCCACAGCTTCAGGGCGCGACCCGACCAGATGAAACGGGTCGGACGCGGGTCGGTCTGCTCACCTTGGCAGGTTGAGCTGCTGTGACGGCGACGGCGAGCTCGGGAAGGAAGGGCGAGCGAGGCAAGACACCAGCGGACGGAGAGCGGCGCGAGGGTGGCGGCAACTGGGCACGGCAGCAGCTGCTGATGTTGCAGGTGGCGGGAGAAGCAGATCCGTGGGTCGCGCGGCGGGTCTAAGGCGCGTCACGGCGGCTACGGCGGCGGAAGGAGGAGGAGGCGACAGGGATGAGGTCGCGCCGGCCCTGCGAGCATGGTGGTGGCGGCGGTGGCACGAGAATCGTCGGGGAACTCCACTTGGTGTACAGTAATGGAGGCGCGGCCGGGGTGACGATGAAGAGTCCCACTCCCTTTTTTTTCTCTTTTTCTTGTATTTTCTTTTCTTTTTTGATTTTCGTTTCTTTTCATTTATTTTCTGCATTTCTTTTTTTTTTCTTTTTTTCTCCTCTCACTGTTTCCATATTTTTTTCCGTTTCTCTTTTTTTTTTCCTTCTCTTCTTTTTTTTTTCTCTTTTTCTCTTCTATTTCTCTCTTTTTTTTTTCCTCTCCTTTCCTCTCTTTTCTTCTTCTCTCTTTTTTTTCTTTCTCTTTTTCTCTTCTCCTCTCCTCTCCCGGTTCCTTCTTCCTCTGCTTTTATAAACTGTGATTAACTATTAAACATGTGATAATCAATAATACAAGCGGGTCCGATCCGGACCAGAAAATAACTGATACCTCCTTAGTTATTTTCCGGTGTGATTTTTCGAGAAATTCCGAAACCCGAAAAATACCAACTTAGGTCCGAAAAATCCACGGGAAGATCACGAGCGCGGGAAAACTCACGGTTACGAAAAACGACTCCCGATTTACCTTGAATTAATTACCCAAGATTAATTCAACAGTAAATCACGGTAAATAGACTTCTACAGTCCGGTAAAAATCCAAAATTTTTACCCGGGCTGTTACAGACTACCCACCTTAAGACGAATTTCGTCCTCAAAATTCCGTCTTATCCGTGGGTCCTACCACAATAAGATTCTGGCATACTCTGCCAGGTGTCCAACCTCAACATGAGATACCGCTTATACCCTTAAGCGACATCTCATCCGCTTATAAATACCAAACCTCATGACTGGCATACTCACACACAGTCATGGACTCTCCACTCCGATCTCGAACAACCTCTGACTCCGAGAACAACAGCTACATCGGTGGCACAGCTTTCCCGACAAGCTCCGATGAAGAGCCTCCAAAGAAACGGTTCAAGACGAACATCATCGGCCTGAAGGAACACATGGTCGTTTCCCCCAAAACGACGAAAGAAGCGAGTCCCCAAGAAAGCCGATGACAAGAAAGGCAAGGCGGTAGCTGAGAGCAGCACTCCGCAACAGAAGCTGACGCAGCTGAACTTCTCGCTGAAGAAGATCAGCTCGGCGGTGGCACAAATTGAACTGGCATGCGCAGAACTCTTCCCTCACATGAAAACCGTCCAAAAGCTTGTAAAAGACTTAGAGAAGCAAGTAACTCCATAGAGTACTTCTTCTCCGATGTAAAACCTTATGAAATAAATAAAATAAATTTCCTTTTAAAGTCAAAATCTCTTGTGTTATGAAATCTCATGTTAAACGGAAAATAAAACATCTCAAAGCAAAATAAAAATCAACTACAAGAATATAAAATCAAATTTAAAGAAATTAAAAACAAAACTCGTTTAACAAAATCAAAACAAAAAGAATTTAAAACAAAACATATTTCATGCTCGGCGCTCTAGATCGATCGTAGACATCCTCGATCCCGAGAAACGTAACGTACGCAGCTAACGGTGACGATCACGAGAGCGTCCTGTGTCCCTCGAAAGACACGATACCCACTTGTTCACAATTCCTCATAAGCCAAAAACGTCTATCTCGTCTCGTATCTCTCCACGATGTCCAAACAGCTGTGACCTCGTCACACATGCACTCTAGTTGAGATACGGTCCCATCCATCTGGCCTCAACGGTCACGAATGCATGTGATAAAAGGTGCAAGAAAATATAGTAAAAGCCATAAAAGAAAAGACAAGGTAGCCAGAGCGAAAGAAAAGTATGTGATGGAAATAGGCTGAAAAACTCTGGCACGGTAATCCGAAAAACGCATAAAGTAACAAAGCATTAAATAAAGCAACGGTAAAATTCAAAAGGCAAATCTTGAAAATCAAAAACAATAAACACGCTCCCCATAAGAGTATAAAAGAAACGAAGCGGTGAAGTGTAAATCATCAAAGCATTTTAAAAGCAAACAAAACACTCAGAAAGAAAACATAACCCAAACGCTCAGAAAAACAAAATACCCGCTTCCAAAACACGATGCCTGCTCCCTCATCAGTCTTCTTCGTCGAAGGTGCCAATCTTGGCAGGAGAAACCGTCTGGCGTACAGCATGGTCAACGAGCGTCCAGAAGAGCTACCGAATGAACTCGGAAGAATGCCGTGTCTAGTCTTCGTCGACGAACTCTACTCATCGCGGTTCTTCATCACTCTCATGGAAGAGACCTTCTTCCTGGAGGATCACGGAACTCTAAGGATATCCTTCTATGGCTCGGCAAACTCCGTGATGTTCTTCATCTCCGAAAGGCTACAAGAGTTCAACCTGGAGTCCACTTGCCAGACTGTGGAGCAAGGCGCCTACTATCAACTCTCGATGACGGCTCAGAGCATGCCCAGAATGACTCGACTACCTCCAACTTGGCCAAAGGCACGACTGCTGGTGTGGAACTGCAGAGGAGTCGCAAGGCGTGCCCAGGAGTTCTCACGTACCCTGAGGGACCTGAAGAACCAATATAAGCCGAACATGGTTCTTCTGACGGAGACACAGTGGCAACCACGGGACGATCACGGTCTCATCCCACTCCAGTTCCCTCAAGCTAACCGGTTCGAGATTCCTGGCCAACACGACAGAGGCGGCATGTGGTTCTCGTGGAGCGATAGGGTCACGGTCAACATCAACAACGATCCGAACAGTTTCCGTGTCAATGTCGTTTCGAATCGTTAAATGTATTTTTTATTTTTATAAAATATCAAATATCAATGTAATATTTCCCTTTGTAATATCAATATTATCAATATTAATAATATTTGTATTTCCGCGTATTATGGCATCATTTACCTCATATGTGTATGCTCTGCGACAGCTGGCGTCCCTTGACTGGATCCATAATGCACTAACTAAATGATATAAAATAATAACAACTGGAGCGAACTATGCAAACAAGACAACAAACACACAAAGACTTCCCAACAAGACCTAACGCCCGCTCCGCTACCAAAATGAAACGCCCCGACCCGTATTTACCGTACGTAGTAAACACGTGCCGGAACTGTGACAACCCAACCAAAATAAGACCAGCATACAGTGTATACAATAGAAATTCGGGCTCAACAGCCCAAAGTAAAAACAGTAATAACAACTCAACTGGCCCAATGGCCCAACAATAATAAAACAGTGCACAGCGGAAGATTTATAAAACTCACATAAACACTGTATGCGACATAAATGCAAACTATGGATCCAAGTCCTGTCCAAGGGATAACGCTACAGCCTGTCTGGAATGCACCAAACCTGTACCACAAATAACTCATCCTACGGGATGAAAGCCCGCAGGTGAGGGGTGAGTCCGAAGTGCTCACCGACGAAGGAAAGACAATCAATATGAACACTAAAAATTACTCAAGTCGAAAATAACAGTCAAACCAAAAGACTCGACCCAAAGCCGAAAAGACTAAAAAAATCCAATTATCCAATTTTATCTTTTCGGGCCTCGTCACGGATAAGCTAGGGTCGTACCAGGTTATCAACCTGTTCCTGGACGGTCTAGTTTTTCTTGGGTCCCTATCTGTAGGGTTTATATTGTTTGGCCCTATCTGTAGGGTTCGTATCTGTACGAATAGTGTGCTTGGGTCTAGTACCGGTGGTGTTTTGTCAGAGATTGGTAGGCCAGCATGGAGATGAATCCACGTGACAATTATATTACCGTCGTCAAAAACCAAACTCAGGGATCGACATCCTCGTCACAATTCATTAATTATACCATTTTATACTTAAACCAAAAGACGCAAGGATAAACATCCAAAAACCAACATGGGATAAACATCCCGAACCACAATCAAGACAATGGGATAAACATCCCGAAACCAACCACATAATACTCAACAATGCAATAATCATCAAAACATAATGACCGAGTAACATAGGCACATATTGAAGGAAATCCATCCTCACCTTGGCCGATTACTCAACTCCGAAAATAATGACCGGTCCGACGCCGGCTCCTCGGGAAACTGCCCGATATCCAACCTATACCACAAATCAATATACACTCACATGAATGCACATAATCGGTATACTATGATGCCAATACTACGATATATACCCATTGTAACGCCCCGAATTTTCATAATTTAATTTTTCGGAATTTTCGAAATTTATTCCAATTTTACCCTTGTGGAGTTTTCGGATTTTTGGTTATTTATTATGCCTTGGAAATATCAATTCTAAGTTGGTATTGTTCATGGTTCGGGTCCCGTGGAAAACGGATTCGAGATCGGGGTGAAACGCGAGGTTTAACACGGTTTCTAATGAAACTACGTCGTTTTGGAATAGGAAAAGAAAAAAAAAACAAAGCTGCTGGTCAACGGGCGGGTTGACCGCACCAAGCTAAACGACACGACGTCGTTTTGGCTTGGTGTGTCAAGCCCTAGCCGGTTTCCTTCCCTTCCCTTTTCTTTTCCTTTTTCAATGTCACACCATTTGCTTGCAAACCTAGCAGGGGGCGGAATTCCCTATGGAACCCTCTAGGATCCACTTGTGGACAAGCACATGCAGACCTTCAGTGGGGGACAAGAGTGCCTGACATGAGCAGACACTCAGTGGGGTACAATCATGGGCAGCATGTGCAAGCACTCACTTGTGGGCAAGCGTGGGCAGACATTCTCCCAAAGATGGCAGGCATGGGCAGAC
>JAKUCV010002140.1:85312-197771 GCA_028386065.3 Turnera subulata | reverse complement strand
TTAGATCACAACTAATGGCACACATAAACTCATAATCTGTGAATAAAGATAATGGACAGTAGAAGTTAGGCTACTGTGTGCTGATGACCGGTTGTTTCGAGCGGGAAGTGATACCCCTCGGGTTTGCATGCGGGTTAGCATGTGGTATGCGGATTTGCATATGGGTCTGTGATGACCGGTTTCTACCTCCCTCCTTCTACCTCCCCCTTTCTACCTCCCTCTTTCTCTCTGTCTCTCTCTCTCTCTCTCTATGGATTTGTTTGGGCTTCGTGCCTGGTTATATTTGGGCGTATGCCTGGTTGTCTCATGAGACGGGACCGAGCTCGACGCACACAGTAGGGGGCCCTGAATAATAAATCATAATAAGAAAACTTAACACACAACAGATGGAGAATAATGAACTGTTTGCTTGAATGTGTTGGCATGTTAGTACTGATTGTTGTATGTTTGCATGCTTGTATTGTTGCTCTTCTTTCCTTTCGGACTTGATCTTCACACTCCCATAATTAGATATATATTGCTCACTGAGTAGGCGACTCACATAATCGCCAACGTTGTTTTTCAGACTTTAGATAGCGTGCAGTCACTTTCCTTCCTTCCAGAGTACGGACGTGGTTATCTCAGCAGGTAGCTGTGCTTGATCTCCCGGTTGGATCCATATAGTCGGCTCGCATGTTATATTTGTTTCTCTTATTTTTACTCCGTTGTTTTCTTCCGCTGCATTGGATTTTTATTGAGATGTCTATTGATTTTGGATTATGTTTTCGGCGGGATTGCCGGGTTTACATTTTGATGATGTATCGGCAGGATGCCGGGTTTGATTTGAGGCTTGCTTAGCCGGATTGACTATGTTTGTTATGACATCTCTTTTTATTGAGGATTTTGGATATTGTTTTTGATATTGATTTTCGTGTCCCGGGTTTCAAGGGCATTTTTGGTAATTTCCTTAAGTTTTGGTATTTTATTGTTAAATTGGGACACGGGTGTTTCAGCTTGGTAGCGGAGTCAGGTTTCAGATCTTTGGTTTTTAAAAGTGTCGTACACTTTGTCAAGTAGTTTTTCCAATTGAAAGTAATTTTCCAAAACCAAACTTAATTATTTGTCAAAGTAAATATGTTTATATTTTAATGAAAATACCAGATTTAAATTGGAAATAATTTTCTCAAAATAACTATATATTTTTTTCCAAAAATAAATACCAGAATATTAATAAATGTACATATATATATAATTTGTTTTTTTTTTAATTAAAACGGACTGGGCCGTGAATAGTGTCGGCCCAGACCAAGACAGCAGGCCCGAACACAGGCCCACGCCCAGCCCGGCCCAACACCACACAGCCCAGAACAAGCCACAGCTTCAGGGCGCGACCCGACCAGATGAAACGGGTCGGACGCGGGTCGGTCTGCTCACCTTGGCGGGTTGAGCTGCTGTGACGGCAACGGCGAGCTCGGGAAGGAAGGGCGAGCGAGGCAAGGCACCAGCGGACGGAGAGCGGCGCGAGGGTGGCGGCAACTGGGCACGGCGGCAGCTGCTGATGTTGCAGGTGGCGGGAGAAGCAGATCCGTGGGTCGCGCGGCGGGTCTAAGGCGCGTCACGGCGGCTACGGCGGCGGAAGGAGGAGGAGGCGACAGGGATGAGGTCGCGTCGGCCCTGCGAGCACGGTGGTGGCGGCGGTGGCACGAGAATCGCTGGGGAACTCCACTTGGTGTACAGTAATGGAGGCGCGGCCGGGGTGCGATGAACAGTCCCACTCCCTTTTTTTTCTCTTTTTCTTGTATTTTCTTTTCTTTTCTAATTTTCGTTTCTTTTCATTTATTTTCTGCATTTCTTTTTTTTTCTTTTTTTTCTCCTCTCACTGTTTCCATTTTTTTTTTTGCTGTTTCTCTTTTTTTTCCTTCTCTTCTTTTTTTTTTCTCTTTTTCTCTTCTATTTCTCTCTTTTTTTTCCCTCTCCTTTCCTCTCTTTTCTTCTTCTCTCTTTTTTTTTTTCTTTCTCTTTTTCTCTTCTCCTCTCCCGGTTCCTTCTTCCTCTGCTTTTATAAACTGTGATTAACTATTAAACATGTGATAATCAATAATACAAGCGGGTCCGATCCGGACCAGAAAATAACTGATACCACCTTAGTTATTTTCCGGTGTGATTTTTCGAGAAATTCCGAAACCCGAAAAATACCAACTTAGGTCCGAAAAATCCACGGGAAAATCACGAGCGCGGGAAAACTCACGGTTTCGAAAAACGACTCCCGATTTACCTTGAATTAATTACCCAAGATTAATTCAACAGTAAATCACGGTAAATAGACTTCTACAGTCCGGTAAAAATCCAAAATTTTTACCTGGGCTGTTACAATTATCATATTGTTGCTTATTGTTGTATTGTATTAAGACTTCCGTTGCTTTCATATTATTACTCTGTTTCCGATGTCTGTTGTAATAATGTCCTGTGCCGGGACGGGTTCTGTTGTGGTATTACTGTTGGCTTGTCATATTACCATTGTGATTTCTGCAATAAATAGTAGGTCCCACGTGTTTACTGTGTATAACGGTAAATACGGTTCGGGGCGTTTCATCACCCCTGGCCTGCGGGGTTTCATCCCGTAGGATGAGTTATTTGTGGTACAGGAACGATGCATTCCGGCGGCTGTGACGTTACCTCGGGCAGGACATGGATCCATAAGTTGCATTGCATGGTTTCGTACTATTATTGAGAATGATAAAATTTGCTTCCGCTGTGCTATATTTTGGGTCCCCGGATTCGGGTGACGTATTTTTGATATTGGGCCGATGAGCCGGATTTATGTGTCGATGTCCCCGAGTTCGGGTGACGTGTGTTTGATGTTGGGCCGTTATTTCTGATATTTACATTGTTTGTGCCACGTGTCGGCACTGTTGTTCGGTAATTGCTGTTTGTCGGGTAATTAGTGGTCGGGGTGTTTCACTCACTGATGTACATTTAAATATAAAAAATTAATTATTATTTATATAATTATTAAATAATTTATTTTATTTATTTTTCTAATTTATATTCTTTTTTCTAATTTAATTTTTTTCATAATAATATTTTTTTATTTATTTTCCTGATTTAAATTTTTTTAAAATTAGTCTCTTAAGCTTTATTACTTTTTTGCTATCATTCATTAATACTTTTGATTTTTACATCTGTTGTTTAATATTTTTGTTGTTTTTTGGCTCAATGATCCATTTTTAGATTTGCAAAATTAATTATTATTTATATTATTATTAAATAGGTTTTTAAAAATTTATTTTTCTGATCCATATTATATTTTTCTGTTTTAATTTTTGTAATAATATTTTTTTATTCATTTTACTTATGTTTTAAAAAATTACTCTCTTTTATTTTTTAACTTTTTCTTCTGCTGTTTAATATTTTTTTTGTTTTAGGGACCAATAATGCATGTTTAAGTTTAAAAAATTAGTTATTATTTATATTATTAAATAGTTTATTTTATTTATTTTTCTTATTTATATTCTAATTTTTATTTTAATAATTTTTTTATTTTCCGGATCTATATGAAAAAAATTGATAAAAAATGTTTAATTTGGAAACAAATCATGTGAAAGTTTTTTGAATATTACATAACAAATTCCTAAAAATATAGTTAAAATGTTTTTTTAAAAAATTAATTGATAAGCAAGTCTGTGGAACCCACGGGAAGTGAGCTAGTTTAAATAAATAGACTTCGACTGTAAAGATCTTATGATTTTTGCATATTTGATTCATCACTCCTCCCACAAGATTAACATATTCATGAATAATTTATGCTAGCCTACCTTATGAAATAAAATAAAAGACTTTAAATCTTTTTCAAATGATATCTAAAATAAAAATTTCCAAAATAGTATAAAAATAACAAGTTTTATAGTAAACAAACAAAGTGGCTAATCCTAGGGGGACCTGGCCCCTGCTTGCCCTCTAGATTCGCCCCTGGTGGTGTATGTCCTTAATTATATAACTAGCTATGTTTTTTTTATCTACGATGTAACAAGCGTCCAGCCTTTGGTTTTATGTCAATTTCCAACCAAAGTTGTATTTTTCTATGGCACTAGTAGAATCATGAACATAGTAGATTCATGATGACTATATAGGATGCGGTAAAGATTTTAATTCCCCTGGGGTTTTTCAATTTCACTTGCGTCAGATATATGGTCCTTATTCTGACTTCTTCACACCTCATCTTTGATGCAATTCCGTGGAGCCTTTGGTTTGGGTTACTTGTTAGAAACTTTGGTATTGGAGGAAGGAATGGGTTGGTTTTCTTAATTAGCAGATAGGGCTCTCTCCACTCTAAAAGATTGTATTCTTGCCTACTACATACAGGGTGGCCTTACTTTCCGTGGCTGGCCAAGCCTTCTGCGGCACAAATTACCAGGCAATACTATTTATTGCAAAATTCAATTTCAGCATTTGGTGCCAGTTGCATTTTAAAAGAAACTTTCACAAATATCACTAGCAAATCATTCCAATTAATATAACTTGTCCACCACCTTCTACAGCAATGAACTTATTTGCTTCTTTGTTTTCATTTTTTCCTGGTACAAAAAAAAGGCCATGAACTGCTGACTAAGCAGCATCAACTCAAGAAGCATCGTCCTGCTGCATGATGATATCTTGTATGAGGGACCTCAGGTTCATATAAGAAGAACCCCCTTCCAGGGTTGCTTTCTTTGCAATCTTGCTAAGCTCTTGTGCTCTTTTTTTCCTTTCCTCTCTTTCCAGCCCTTCATTCATCAAATTTTCTATTGCGCTTGTGACATCTTCCCTTTTAACCTGCAGTCCAATCTTCTCTTCCTCCCCCCCTTGGCAGTGACCTTTGAACCAACACTTACACCTATCCTTAGAACATCCACAACCAACTTCTCATTAGAGAAGTGATCCCCAAAGAGCGGCCATGTAGCCATAGGCATGCCAGCCATATAGCTTCTAGTGTTGAGTTCCAACCGCAATGCGTCAAGAACCCTCCAATAGCCGCGTGTGATAGGATTATAATCTGTGGTGCCCAACCTCGGATCACAAGTCCTCTCCTTTTGGTCCTTTCCTCAAACCCGTCCTCTGCAATCCATTCTTGTAGTCCTTTCGAGGTTTCGCCGCTCCTTATGGCCCAAATGAAGGGTCTGTTCGATGCTTCCAATCCCATCCCAAGCTCTATCAACTGGGGAGTTGTTAGGTTACATAGGGTGCCAAAACAAGCATAGACAACAGACCCCGGCTGCTGTGAATTAAGCCATTCCAAGCATTCAGATTCATCGATAGTAGGCTTGTCCCCTCTATGAACCTTTTCTAGGTTGTCTCTGTTGCAGAGAGAAACTGGACCAACGCACCAAACTTTATACCCTCTTGACTCTCTAAGCCCTTGGACGTATGCAGCCTCTAACCCTTCAAAGGTATTGATAACTAGCCCGAAATTGGTCTTTTCAGCAGCCACTACTTTCTCAAAGAAATCTAATTCAGTATCTGCCATGGCATCTGGTAACTGGCTTTTAGTGAATGCAACACGATCAGGAATGCCGGGCACAAGGAAAGGTTCTGTAACAGAGGTTACTCTCTCCAGAACCTTGTTCACATATAAGTTGTGCCAGCACAGCAAGCAAAAGGGAGAATTAACATCGAAAGAGATCCTTGGGATGTGAAGTACTTTAGCAATTTCAGATGTGTATGGCAGATTCTGATCCGATATTATGCAGCTAGGCTTGGGATTGAGCTGCTGAAGCAATCTTTGGGCAGGCTCTTGTAACATGTAAGTTGCTTTGAGGAACTTGTTACCTGAGCCTAGTGAAGGCATCATGTCCATATTCTCACACTTGCTAGGCAATCCAACTTCTTCACTCGGGAATGCGAGTTCAATGAACTGCATTTGGAGCCCAGATTCCACAGCCTGAGCAACAATCGTGGCAAAACGTTTGGCATTTATTGGTGTTGTGACTATGGACACCATCATCCCTTCTCTGGCCAGCAGCTTGCCTATATCCATCAAAGGGATCATGTGGCCTGGGGCCATAAAAGGGAACAAGATAAAATGGAGTTGCCTCAGTGGTGATGCCATGGTATTACTACTGATAAGCTGTGTAGAAACACAAGACATTATTATACTGGTTACCAGGCATTTCACAACTTATAATCTGGCCAACTTAATTGATTTCATACACGTTTCCAGAGATTAAATAAATAAGTTCACCAACTAACGTTTTGTAAATATTTATGTTCATAAAAGAAGTATTAATTCATACTAAATACATCTTTCACCATAATTCTCCAAAAAAACATTTTCTTTTTCGTTACTCCGAAACATCTCATGGGTATTTAATTCCGAGTGTTTATCTTCAAATGGAATAAGTGAATTTTTGGTCCCTGGTCTCCAATTTGAAATGTCAGCTTAAAATTTGATGGATTTTGGTCCTCGTACCACTCAAATGTATAGATTTTGGTACTTCTGGCCACCGACGGATTATCAAGGACATGTGTGACTATATTATTCACCCACGTCAAAAAGTGGGTCCCACTGGTATATGATTTCTTCGTACCAAATTCACATTGAAGTCATATTATTTACTGACACGTGTCCTCGATGTGGGCAAATAATATGCTAACTTGTATCCTCGATAGTCGGCCAGTTGTCGAAAATACTAAAATTCATACATTTATGGTAGTATGAAAACTAAAATCCTTCAAATTTTAGTATTGTGCTGACATTTCAAATTGGAGGTTAATATAGGGACCAAAAATCCACTTATTCCATCTCGAAATTTCGGACCATCATCCTAGGGATAAAGGGTTTTGTGTCCAAGTCCTATTATTCTTAGTTATTTTCAATCAAATCCTACAATTATTTTTTTAATTAAGTCTTATTATTTTCAATCGTAAATCCTCGCTGTGATTATTATCCAATACTAGTTTTTACAATTGCATACATAATAATATATCTACGATTTTATATACAGATGCTTCAAAGTTCAGCTATACTAATTTCCAATTCTCTCTCATTCTGATGATGAGCTTGGAATTAATATTACTCATAATTATCTGCTTTGGATGCGGTAGATGATGCCATGCCACCTTAAAACTGATAATGGTTCAATGAATGTCTAGCACAATTAATGCATCATACTTTACCAGATGTTTTATTACCCTCTTTTTTTTTTATAATAATCTAAATCTAAACATTAAGCAGGTGGTGTAGAGGAAGGTGGGGTCACTACAGAGACGACACGTCGTCCTCTTTCTGAGCGGCTATTCTCTGCAAATTTCAAGCTCCCATGGTGCAACCCTTTCTCTTTCTCTTCTTCATTCCACTCCAGGCCATAATAATACTCTTCATTACACTTGTCCGTGTTCTTGGTAGCCGGCAAGAACATGCTACCCCACTGAGGAAAATGCACAAGTGAGACCGGCAATGTACAAGCAACTATCATGATCCCCATCAGGGTCAGCCCGGTGGACGTGGAGTACTTTGAGTTGGTGAAGAACAGGAACTGGGTCAGCCCTGACCCGAAGTTGCCGCCAGCGCCCGTGAGGCCGGAGATGATCCCCAGAGAACGTCGAGAGATGAAGGGTATGATCCCAAAGGTAGCTCCACAGGCGGCTTGAGCTCCCATGGAGAACAGCACCATAGAGAGGACAGAGACAGGGAGGGAATTGGCTCGGCCCAGGCAGATGCAGAAGATGCCCCCCAGAGTTTGGAGAATGTAGAGGTTCCACAGACGGCCGCGCATCCCAAAACGGCGGGCAGCAATGTCGGACATTAGCCCACCCAAGGGACGGGCAAATATGTTGGCCAATCCAAAACAGGCAGCTATGGTGCCTGCTGTGCGTAGCTTGAGATTAAACCTGCAGGATTTATTTATTTTGTAGGGAATACATAATAAGTAAAATAAATATAGTAAAGCATTACATTTCGTTTACATGAGAAAAATAATAATATGCCATCTTGTACTTATAGCTAGTGCCTCAATTAGGCAGGCTTAGGCTTAAGGTGGAGTAAATAGGAAGAGTTAGGAGACAGAACCTGTCGTAGAAGTATTCAGCGATCACATTATCGGTAGTCAGTTCCACTCCAAGTGACATGCCGTAGAGAAGGAAGAAGATCCATGTTCTGTAATTTGTCAGGGCATACCAAAGGACCTGTTTCACCAGAATATATTAGAAAACCAAACCTGTGCTTTCAATTAATGTCAGGCAGCAGGGAATTAGTAAATACAATTTGCATGCCGGCTATATATGGAGACTGACTGACTGACCTTGGAGAATTTATCTTTAGTAACTTCCCCTTTCTTCTGCAAAGCACTGAGATTGCCATCAGGCAAATCTTGGCCTAAACCCAGCACCAAAATCCCCATGATCACATGCAACCACCCGGGAATAAAGAACGCAATCCTCCATGCTGTAAAAGGTGTTGCCCCTGCTCTCCTTATCAACTCATAAAGCAAAGGCATAAGCAGTTGGGTCACCCCACCTCCCATATTGCCCCACCCTGCAGCAGTACCATTGACTAGCCCAATAATCTTCCCATTGAACATAGTACTCATCCAATACTGGCATGACACAAACGTAGCTAGAGAAAAACCAATCATAAACCGAACAGCTATGTAGCCTTCTGCAGACGACACAAATGTCATGCAAAACACAGTGGGGGCGGAAAGCATTATGAGAAAAGCACAACCATAACGCGGGCCTAGCAGATCACAAACTGCCCCCATGGCAAGCCTAGAGAATATGCTACCGGACACTGAAGCAATCCCTGCGTTCCCTATATCAGTCTTCGTGAGGTTCAGGTTGTCCCTTATGATGGGAACTAAGGGAGCCGCCGCGAATGTGGAGATGAAGCAAGTGAAAAATGAGAGCCAAGAGAGGTGGAAAGTGGTCATGTGTGGGTGAGCCATGGACAGAAGATTGAATACTTTAGCTTTGTGCTCCGAGTCCACGGGGAGAGAGAATTTTGCGGTGGCGTCTGTTGGGATATCAGGATTTGTGACAGAGAAGGCAAAGGTTTGTTCTTTCGCTGAGACTCCATGCATGGAGCTTCCCGGAGAGGTCTCTGCACTAACCATGACTTTTGCCTCTTAATTATTGTGTTGGAAAGTGAGGCATAATTTGAGTCCTTTGAGTTTTGAGAGACTTGTGTACAGATCAATATATTTTGGTTCACATATATATACAGGCAAGCGAGGTATATAATAAGAAATTAATTACTACTAACGATAATTTTATAAAGAAAGAGTCTGACACAAACAGTTCCAGCTTTATATGAGGTATTTGTACCAGGGTAATTCGGTATCTAGCGGAAAACCCAACAAAAACAATGGCGCCGTGCCACTTGCATTAAATGTCGAAATAGGTAAAGACAAGAGGAAAAGAATGCAAAAAAACATGAAGAAAGTTTAAGCACCTAGTTGTGTAATAAGTCCTAATTCACAATGTACAATTTGGCCTAATGCTACTTATTGTGATTTAGAATCGACCGAGACAACATTAATTTTATATTGGTGCTTCACCCCTTCAGGGTTTCTAAGAGTTTTCTTCAAAGTGTTCGCCGAGAATCGTCGCAGTGTGCAAATTTTGGAGCTTGGTTGCGGTTGATTGTAATTAGATGCTTTGCCGGATTTGGGCAACTTCTTGGATTGGTTGAAATTAGAGAAAGAAAAGGACTTGTTTTGAAGTTTTTCATTTAGTAGGCTTTGGTGTTAATTAGATCAAATCCACAAATTAACATCCTATAGCTAGCATATTACATCACTTGACGCAGATGTGGTATATATAGTCTGCTGCTATAAACGAAAATGTCTTGGTTAGGTAACTCACCTGTGGGGGAACTCAAGACTTCTTATGTAGTATTTGTTATATTAATCCATGTTTCCTATCTAAGCAAACATGTTCAGCGTTTATAATCCTAGTCCTCTGAAACGGTCATGGTCTGGCGTAAACAGAAATTGTCATTTTAGCTTTTGTCTTTTCCTGATGCTGAAAGCTACGCCATTTGTGATGTTTTCTCAATGAATGATGCACGCTAATTGGACATATTTGGTTCTTTTTTGAACTAACAGTTTTTTCTTAATCCAAGACCTGTATCTTTGGATAAATAGTATAATGTGTACAGTATTGACATTGTGACTGTGGTGTGGAGTGGACCCAGCATTAAAAGGCCCAGAAAATCTTTGTGTTTCATATGGGTGGCATCGAACAGCTAATAAAGAATAATGACCATCATCAATAGTTCAGGGTTCATGGCCTGCTCCGCTGGGTACTAATAATATGCAAAAACACAACATTGTATATCTGCTCTGCAGGCCCAAAATCAAGTCAACCTGGAAAATTTCTTATTGGCAAGCAAAATAGATGTTGAATGAGATCATGAGGAGTTCGGAAGCGGGATTTGCGATTAAGGGATGGATTTTATTACAGGCATTAATTAAGAGATCAACCATGGTTTTGCGGTTCATGAATATATGCAATCTCATCACTTACCAGCTGAAATGTAAACCATATGTTTCAAATGCCTACAGCTGTATCTTCTGTGGTTGATGCGTGCTTGAAACACTAGCAATGGCACACAGAAATAAATAGACAGGATTATATTATGTGTAGTTTCACCTACACAGAAACAAGTTTAGAGTGACTCCCTCCCAAGATGGATGAGAGGAGGCAGTTAACTGAAGATTTTTTCCCAAGGCATGGACACCGTATATTTATTTAACTGAACACCAGTTAAGCAAAAGCACGTAAAATTTGAATTGAATTATTAGCAAAAAAGAAAATCTTGGCTCTCTATAGTGACAGATAATTGCAATGGTGCTACTGAACTTCACTATCACTGGAGGGGAGGTGACACCACAAATCCAAATGCTGTCAACTGCTACTGTTCTTCAGATGAAGCAGAGGATTGAAATGATATTGGGTGTTCCAATTCTAAGGCAAACTCTGAAGCACAGAAGCATGGAGTTACGAAATGATGAGACATTCGAATATTACGGCCTGTTTGGTGGTACTGGTGCTGGCATGGTAGCAGCAGGCACTTCATCAGCCTCCTCCAATGCAAACTACGATGTCCAACTCACCGTGGCTCCCTTGCCTGGAGACCCAAAATTCCCAATTCTTGTGGTGCGATCCCCCAATGCGGAGAGTCATGCCCTTCCTGTTAATGTGAGAGAAACATACACAGTGGCTGACTTGAGGCGCAAACTTGAGAGGCGTATGGGAATTTTTGGTAGCGAGCTTACTCTGTTTCGTCTCTACCAACTAATGGATCAACCCTTTCTTCCTCTGTCTCGTTACTTTGTTTGCGCGGGCTGTACCATCAAAGTAGTGGTGGCTATTGACGGGCGTTGATATGTGTTATGAAGTAGTCGTTGACTGTTACCCATGAATAAGTGTAGAATCACATCAATAAGCATGTCACTCTTCCTCTTTGGTTGATGGGGGAATTGATATAATAATTAATCATTAACATTAATCCCACCGAGATTAAAGTCATCATGTTCTAACAACGGTTACTAATACAAACTCGAGTTGGAATGAAGCCATATAATGTGTGACTAAAAAATTATTATCAATCTATTGGAGAGAAGAACTCATAGAAAGATGTTGTCGATGTTGAGTTGAGGGGAATTCTTAAGGCACAATTTTTGTTTTACTCTCTTCTGTGAGGTAACTTTCAACTGGGAATGATTGCAGATTCTCTCTCCGAATCAACAACTCTACATCATAATCCAATCAAGTTCTCTGAATATGGGATTATATTATGTCAAGGCACACTCATGGCCCAAATTAAAGTGTATTGATTAGTATCAGGATCCAGTTCACACAGTATGCCTTTCCTTAAAACACTAATGTCCGAGTCTAACCAATAATAGATGTAATAGATGTTTTTTGTTTGGTAAATTTGTCATCAGTCATCACCAAGTTAAAAGTAGGCAATTCTTTCCCTCGAAGTGTTCTTAAAGAAAATCACATGGCAATTAGAGTCACCGGGGTTTGAGGACAAGATAGCCATGCTTTTCTTTTGTCAGTAACCAACGCTTCGTCATTGGTATTTTATCAGTTTCCGAATGACAAAAATTATAATTCTTATTGATTTCAACAAATACAAAAGTATACTTTTAGAAAATTATAAATTATTTTGCACCATAATGTAACAGCCCGGGTAAAATTTTCGTAATTTTACTATGTTACTCTAACCTTTATGGTGGTAACTCGAATTTTCTACCACTCTGTTTGACCCTTGGCAAACCTTCCTACGAACAACCGAATCTCGGATTCAATTCTAAGACTTGCTTGATACACTGGAAAATTTTTTTTTGTAACAATCATCTCATTCCTATTACCTTCAAGAAATTTTGATAATCTTTAGTTAAGTATTATGTATTTAATTTCAATAATTTATTAATTGTATATTTTTAAAGAAATATTCTTGTACTTTTATAGAGTGCTTTGAAAAAGTTTTAAAAATTTTATTTTTGAAATTTTATAAAAATTAAAATTTTTAAGAAATTTTCTAACAAAAATATTTCACCAAGTCCTTTCCGACTCTTCGAATAATTTTTGAGAAAAAAAAGATATAATAATTTTTGGCTAAGTATTTATTTATTCGATTTAATGATTTATTAAATATACTCTCAAAAGAAATGATATACTAAATATATCTTAAAGGAAAGATCTATTTTCTACCCTTATTATCTATTTTCCAAGGGGTCTTTGGAAATCATTTTGATAATAACCGGTTAATAAAGAATGATTGAAAGATTGTTTTTGTCATGAAATAAAAAAAATGTGCTTATACTGCAACACGAAATTTGATATTGATTTAAGCAGTACGACGTAGTTTGAAATATTGGAAAAGGATAATCTATTTTCCTCACCTTACAGTTTTGTCTGCTTTCAATTATTTTGTTCCTATAATTCTTTTTCCCCACACCTTTCTTTTATTCTTTTTCCAATAATTTTTCCTGCTTTTCCTTCCACTCACCCGACACTTACTCGTTTGTCAAACCTCCTTTCTTTTCATCGTCTCTTTCCCTCCTGTTTTCATCTTCTTGCTTTCCTTATTTTAACCATCGACTCACCATACAATTCACCCACTACCCATCACCCACAATCATCTCCTTCTTTCTCTCTTCCTCTTGAGTTCCTCCTTACAAATTCCCTCAATTCTCCTATGTTCCTCTTCTCTGAAAACAGCCAACGCCATCGTCCTCTGCATCCCCTCTCTCTCTTTCTTCTCCTTCCCCTGCCTCAGATCACAGACGCCCTTCCATCATCTTCTTCTGCCCGAATCCGCCGACCACACCCCCACCTCTCTCTTCCACTCTTTTGTTTTGTTGATACTCAGGCTTCCATTCTTATTGATCTGTTTTATTTTGGGTTTTGTTTAATCGAGTTCATCTGTGAAAACGGGTCGGCTTGGTTGCTGCAAGCTGTGTCGGTGCTTGGTGATGGTTATGGCGGCAGGAGTGGCTGTTGATGGTGTTGATCGGTTGTGGCTTGAATCCGGGTCAGCTGTGGCTTGAAACCGGGTCAGCCGTGGCTGTGTATGTAGGATTCCGGCAGTGGGTTGTGAGTTGGGGATTTCGGTAGTGGGTTTTGTTCGGGTCCTGGGGATTGTTGATCCAGTAAGTGATTCCACGACCTTGATCGGAGATTTTCCAGATTTAATTTTTGTGGTGGAGTTTTTTTTCAAACTGGGTAATTTTGTTGCTGTCTGTAATTGCTCCTGGTTCTTTTATTTAAAGGCTAATCATGGTTCTTGGATTTATTGGGTTTTTGCTTTTCGGATTCGGTGTTAACCAGTTTCCTTCATGCATAACCTTGATATGAAATTGGTCTGCATATCGGTTAGCTCCTGATCATGTAACAATTCCTCAATTAATAGGACATGTGCCCATAATTGGTTATGTGGAATAATCACAGCACATAGGTTTTTATCTCACAAGTTGATTGATGATACTTAACTCGGGTAACGCCTGTGTAGATGACTTAGTTCGGTTACAAAATTGTTGTCTTTCAAAATAATACATTAACTATGATTGGGAGTTCTTGGTATAAGTGGCTGCTGGGAATTTATTTGGTCGTTGGTTATTATAACTAAACTTGGCAGTGAGTATAACTATGGGTTGGACTTTGACATCCAGGGTCTTTTCTTAAATTGTTTGGGTTTCAAATAATTGATATAAACGCTTTACAATTAATGTTGAGTTGGTTGGGGATTCTTAATAGTTGTCGGCATGAACCCGTGAACTATTGGAGCATGCTATAATGTCAAAATTATTGGAGAATGCTCATGGGTTTTTATATAATTTATATTAAAGGGGTTCTTAAGGACAGTGATGTAACTAATGTTTTTTTATTGAGGCACATGACGAACTCATTTAACGGAACTAAACAACCGGGCAGATTAATAATCAGCTTTTTAATTAAATTTGGTTAAAATAATTAATAATTCTGTCTACAGTTATTTGGAATATTATTCTTGTTAATTAATATAATTAAACAAAAGTTAATTTATAGTATGTTTTAATATTTCTCTTGGGCTAAAAAAAAAAAAGGAAAAGGGCATAACATTAATATTTACCTCCTACACAATCTAGACATCGGTTTTACTACTAATTTTGGAATACACTAGTAGTAATACTAAATCATGCATATGCCTATGTAAGTATCGATTTTCTATTATTGATCCTAAATGTATTATGGATATTTACATTATTAAATTTTTAAATGATAAGATATTTGAATACCAGTTATATTATCTTATTATCGGTAAACATATTGTTATCATCTGTTGAATATAATATTGTGAGTTATGCAATCTATCATACTAGTATATAAGAGTTTTATTATATTAGTAGACATCTGTTACATTATTTAATGAGCCATAGTATTAATATTAGCTTTACCCTATTTATAATTACCAATTATATAAGAATATATGTGCTTATGAATATTCTTTCATGCAACATTACATTATAATTATTTTAAGCCATGTATCGATTATGTTAATTTATGACCAGAGGAAATAATTCTATTTAATGATTTTATTTATCAAACATAATACTTATATGTCCATTATGATATATTTGTCGGTTGTACTATTTAAATTACTATAACTGTCGTATACATAATTATTATTTTTATCGAGAATAATTATTTTTATGAAATGCTATTTACAAGTATTTTATCGGCTATAATTATTTTACAGCCGTAATAACAACGTTTAATGGAAATGGTTTGGAAACGATGATAACGATGTTAATTGTAAGCCGAATAATAAATTAATCTCATGCATTGCATTCTTCGATGTGCATTATAAGTGATCGTATGTGTTGACATGATATAGGGACAGACAAAGCCATATGGATTATGTGCCAATTTCAGAGACACATCAGGTGAGGATATAAACTTTGGTATGCTGCCCGTGATACCCCGGTTGTTTGTTTGATTGTTATTTATATGTTATCTTGTTGTGCCTGACATGTTATTGCTGGCTATTGTTGTGATTATTGTTATATGCTTGATGACTACTGCGGACTAGCTATTGAGCCTTGTGATGTTGATGTGAATATTGTGATGTTCATACGAGATATGTGATATTTGAGTTGATAGTGACAGTGACCCAGTACTGTGACGTTGGATTCCCAGAGGAGCTGTGAGGCTGAAAGCCTGCTCGGGAAAGTGAGTATGATGAATTACTGTTGGATAGTGGAATAAGAAATAATAATAAGTAGTGGTAATATCATCTAGACATCTAGATTGTCACGTGACAGGTATTGGTACGGCCAGATGGTAGTCACCTTGTGATTGTGATATGATAGGGAGGACTGCGGGACTCCCGGCTGAGGACTGCGGGACTCAGTTGATTTGTTATAGGAAGGACTGCGGGACTTTCGCCGAGGACTGCCGGACTTGGTTATTTGTGATATGATTTGTGATATTTAGCGGGGAGCACCCTGGGGTTAGCTAACCTGGCTATCAGGCACGGCCAATACTTATCATGTGACATGGGCCCTAATAATAAAATTGGATAGTCAGTCGCCGATTGTCAGTAAGTTTAGAGGACTAGCTTAACGGTGTGATGTCAGTCCTATAGTAAGGTCCGGTAAGTTGTCTGATTCCGATGCTATTTTGTGCTTGCTGTACCTCTATTGTTCTGTGTTGGCTTTAGTCTATATACGGTTGCTTGTATACTGCGGTTTATTTGTTTATCGGTGAGACAGTGGTTGGTCTCACCCCTCACACAGTCCTTGCAGGTTAGGTCAGGATTGCATTTCGGCGGCTGCAGCATACCCTCGGGCAGGACTCGGATCCATTAGTTGCATCGGGCTTTGCCTATATTGACATTGAGTTATAAATGCTTCCGCTGTGTTGTTGTATTGAGATTCCCGAAGTCGGGTATTATGATATTGTCTTTGGGCCGTTGGGCCGGATTTTCCTGTTATATTTACTGTCTGTGCCACGTGTCGGCACTGTTGTTCGGTAAATACTGTATATAGGGTAAATTTGGGTCGGGGTGTTTCATTTTGGTAGCAGAGCGGGCGGTAGGTCCTTGGTGTTTGTTGTGCTTGTTTTTTGTGCATAGCTTGCTCCACATGATCATCATGATTGCATATATATTCATATGATTAGAGCATAATGGATCCAGTCGAGGGACGCCAGCTTGCTGCAGAACATTCACATGTGAGTATTATTTCTCATAAATACAGTTGGACGACAAGTTATCCGTATTTCAGTACTTTACAATGCTGTTGTTTGGTTGATCCAAAGTTTTGGAAAGATGTTTCTAAATGATGAGTTTTGACAAAGTGACATTTACAGCTCAGGCTGTGGGTAAATGTGTTTATAAGATGTAATCGCTGTTTTCGGAAGGTTTTATGATTTTAATGATGAAACATTATTAAAGATTCTATTATAAAGTTCAGACATGGTCATTGCCCGGGAAGAACAGTGAGATAAAGGGACCTTGAGAAGGCAAAGAAGTCTGCCTTGTTGCATCCGTGCGACGGAAGTTTCGACAGAACAAGTAAGATTTAATTTTGGATTTTGGTTATTATATCTTTAAGTGATGGTATGATATTATATGACCTTGATGAAGTGGGAAATGATGATTTTTTAGTACTGTTTAGATTATGACATGATAAATTGATGACTTTTGGGTACTGCTTTGTTTATGACGTGATAATTTGAGTTGAGGATTGGATTGATATTCTTGGAAAACTCTATGATTTTGGAGGTGATGAAATTTTCTTTTTAAGAAATTGGTTGAGGATTGAAGATTTTTGGATACTAAAATTGTTTGTGATGTGATAACTTGATTGGAGGATTGGATTAATGATCATGGAATTCTTGATGTCAAAGGTGATTTATTCTTTAAAAAAAAAAGAGAAGGTTCGATGATTTGAGGATTTTGGTGATTCAATCTTTAAAAAGAGTTTGATGATCTAATGATTTGAGGGATTATTTAAAGAGCTATAATCGAAGTTATGATCTTTGCTAGTTTCGGTGGATTTAGAAGACAAATATTATTTGATGGATGATTATGTTAGTAATAAATTTTGGAGTTTTGATCGGCATGTTTTGGGAGAAGTAATCAAAATAAATAAATAAAATATATATATATAAAGTTTGACGGATAATTATGTAATAAATTTTGAGGTGATGATCGACATGGTTCGGGGATTATAATCTGGAAAATTTATTTGGAGAATTTAATTATGATTGATGGGAGATAATTTGGAGTTTATAGATTTGATGAATTGTGGAAGGATTGATGATCATGATAACTATATATATACGTTTATGGGATTAGTGGATTACTGTGTGAATTTCGAGGACGAAATTCCTTTAAGGAGGGTAGAATGTAACAGCCCGGGTAAAATTTTCGTAATTTTACTATGTTACTCTAACCTTTACGGTGGTAACTCGAATTTTCTACCACTCTGTTTGACCCTTGGCAAACCTTCCTACGAACAACCGAATTTCGGATTCAATTCTAAGACTTGCTTAATACACTGGAAAATTTTTTTTTGTAACGATCATCTCGTTCCTATTACCTTCAAGAAATTTTGATAATCTTTAGTTAAGTATTATGTATTTAATTTCAATAATTTATTAATTGTAGATTTTTAAAGAAATATTCTTGTACTTTTATAGAGTGCTTTGAAAAAGTTTTTAAAATTTTATTTTTGAAATTTTATAAAAATTAAAATTTTTAAGAAATTTTCTAACAAAAATATTTCACCAAGTCCTTTTCGACTCTTCGAATAATTTTCAGGAAAAAAAAATCTAATAATTTTTGGCTAAGTATTTATTTATTTGATTTAATGATTTATTAAATATACTCTCAAAAGAAATGATATACTAAATATATCTTAAAGGAAAGATCTATTTTCTACCCTTATCATCTATTTTCCAAGGGGTCTTTGGAAATCATTTTGATATTAACCGGTTAATAAAGAATGATTGAAAGATTTTTTTTGTCATGAAATAAAAAAAATGTGCTTATACTGCAACACAAAATTTGATATTGATTTAAACAGTACGACGTAGTTTGAAATATTGGAAAAGGATACTCTATTTTCCTCACCTTGCAGTTTTGTCTGCTTTCAATTATTTTGTTCCTATAATTCTTTTTCCCCACACCTTTCTTTTATTCTTTTTCCTAAATTGTCTTTTTCCAATAATTTTTCCTGCTTTTCCTTCCACTCACCAGACACTTAGGGGGCGTTTGGTACGCAGGACGGGACGGGACAAACTGGACGGGACTGGACTGGACTGGACAACTGTCCTGTCCAGCGTAGCGTTTGGTAAGCAGTACAGAAGATGGGACTATTGTGCTGATTCCGTTTGGTTAGCTATGGACTGGACTGGACTAAACACTGTAATGTCAAAATTACCCTTGGTACTGTAAAAATTGTTTAAGTATGTAATATAGTCAAATTTAGCCTAGGGAAAAAAATATATTTTTATTTATACCAAATTTTGACAATTTTCTTACTGTACTTATATTTTGTCAATGTGATCATAATTTGAAAATCGTTAAATTCATAATTATATATAAATAAGAAATATGATTCATGATTTGCATGCTTCAATTCGCTAGGACTGATCAAAATTTTATAAAACAAAAATTCATTAAGGAGTTGATAGCCAATTAATATGTCATTCACCATACATATTTTGTTCATAATTTCAGACATAATTATTACAAGTATTTGATGATGGCCATTGCCAACATTCCTAAAATAAAGCTAAAAGCTATTTTCACCAAATCCATTTTCTTCACTTCCCCATCCAATAATGTAGCTTTCACTCTGCCATCCATAGAGGAATCCGGCTTTGTGTTTGCATTTGCGATTGGCACATTACAACTCGGGGTTGATCTATTATCATTGAAAGCTTCAATATTATCACGCACCCAACGTTTCTCACTTAGCACGTATGCTGCTTGTGCCTCGTGCAGCATTTTGTAACCTTTGAAAGTTGCATTTGGAAACGATTCTACTTGCAACTTAGTCTCCTCCCAGCTATCATAAACACCATTACGTCTCCCGTTAAACACAACGTAATACCTAAACTTGCCCATATCTAAGACCTACACATACCAAAACCATTGTCAATTCAAATTAACTGGAAATATATATAACTTAGGATATCAATAGTCAAGCACATAGCATACAGAATTGTATCATCATGCTGCACACAAAGTTCAATTCGCATGGCACATAAAACATCCAACAATACCACATGAAATTATCATCATCCTACAAATGCACCAGCCACAATAAACATCCAAAAAGAGTGACTTGCATGCAAGACTTCATAAGATATCCTAAACGGCAACATCATTCATGTTGGTGCTGCATCTCAATCAAAGAGCAAGGTGTTGATGAGCTCCTGCCTCTGCTCATCATCCATCTCCCAAAAATACCTAGCTAAGTCTGGATTCGTAGACAACTTCATGGCCACACTAACTAACTGATTAGGAGTCAGCCCAAGCCTCTTCAGCTCACTTCCAATCACCCTGGTTGGATCCTTCCCAATCATTGCATCAGCCAGCTTCTCAACATACACTCCGTAATTATCAATCCCATTCACAATAGCTCCTGCCAAAACGTCCAGATTATCAGAACTCTTCTTCCTCTTCTTGCTGCCACTTGTAGTGCTAGGATTGGTGGATATGTTTGGGAATGTAGCAGTCTTATCATTGGGATTGGAAGGACGAACAATAGGGTCAACTAGACCAGTATCTCCCTCGCCCTCATCACCATCAGCCAAGACTTCATCAGCCTCCTGTGGCAACTACCTCAGCACTCCAGTTGCGCGATCCACTCCGAATATATATTCGAGCTTGGGGTACAAAGGGAATGGCTTCCCACACTTGTAAGTCCTACTGGGATATTTCTGAAATGCAATAATCATACTGTCAGTGAGCTGACATACACATTTCAGTATGAAATAAAATGTATGCACACAAAGAGCCCAAACAGTGCACGTAAGGAAAACAGTGATATGAAAGAAATATTACCTTTTCATAAGCCTTAATCACCTCGCTGCTATCACACTCCACGCATTTCTTCACATCATTCCAAGCAAATCCACTGTAATTCACCATCTTATGGCATGAATAAAACTTCTCTTTCAGCCGCTTCATCTTACTCTTAACATGAGTTGTAGTCAGTCCACTTTCAGGAAGCTTTGCGTTCAGCTTAGCTACAATCAAAGTGTGAGTTCCTGGCTTGAATGATCCAGCATCAACCCTCTGCCCATCATTAACCAATTCCTCCAATATATCCACCAGACAACTCTCCTCAGCAGCAGTCCATATTCTTTTCTCCGCCTTAGCTACTTTACCATCCATGTAAAAGAGCCAATGCAAAATTTGGACAATGTTTGCAAGGGTTTCAACAACACACAAGCAACTCAATGAATTATTCATTATGCAAACAACAATAAGTCAACAATACAAACCAAGAATGACAGACAATAAATAATAGCAGATTCAGAATTAAAATACAACACAAGTGGCATTCCCTCTCAAACTAACATTTCTGACCGAACACAATCAAACAGAAAATTAAGTGGCATTCCCTCTCAAACTAACATTTCTGACCGAACACAATCAAACAGAAAATTAAGTGGCATTCCCTCTCAAAGTAGTCCATTCTGCAAACATTGCTTTAGCTAAATCATCTCGCTCTCTTGTCCACTGATCTGATGACCGAACACAATCTATAAACTCAGGGGCATCAACTTGTTCTTCACCTACTACTTCAGCATCCTCCACTACAGTCGTAGACACCTCCTCAGGATCAATTGGCATCGCATTCCTTATGTAATTATGCAGAATGCAGCATGCCATAATGATTCTACCCTGGGTCCTAATTGGGTAAAAAGAGGGACTCCTCAATATTGCCCACCTTCTCTTAAGGAGCCCAAATGCCCGTTCTATGACATTTCTTGCTTGAGAATGTTTCAGATTGAAATATTCTTCATAATTACTAGGCAATCTTGCACCACCTGCAGCCCATTCCTTAAGATGATATCTCACCCCACGGTATGGTGCCAAAAACCCAGGGCCATTAGTATAGCCAGCATCCACTAAATAATAGTTACCTATATAATAATACAAAATTATCATCAGCTTTTAAATTTTGTAGTTAACCACAGATTATACTTTAATGTTGACACCTACCCACTGGCACATGCAACCCATTACGCTTGCTTACAGCATCTCGAAGCACCCTTGAATCAGATGCTGATCCTTCCCAGCCAGGGAATACCAAGACAAATTTCATATCTCTGTCACAAACTCCTAAGACATTCATGGAGATTCTGCCCTTTCTGGTTCGATATCTAGGCCTATCTGCATCAAGGACTGTGACATCTATATATGTGCCATCTAAAGCTCCTAAGCAGCCCTAATCAAGCACAATAATTAAGTTAAGGGACATCCAGAATTTGCTATAGTTTAGTTAACTAATTAAAAATTAATCAAATGTTATTACCTTGAACCACTTCCACCTCGTGTCTGTACAATCATCAGGGACTGGTGTTGGTTTGACAAATAAGTCTTTGTGTAGCCTTATCACAGCACGCAAGACATTATTAAAATGTCTGCTAATTGTCTCACAAGACCTCTCAAATCTAACATGGAGATTTCTAATTTTCTGGTGATGAGCTAGAATATGAACAAATGTAAGCACCTGTTCTTCTATAGAAACAGATCCCGTGGATTTTAACCCACCTTTAACCCTCAATAACTCACAAAGACCAGCAAACGCATTCATATCCATTCTGACACTAGAAATACAATCCTCATCGGTAGTCCTAATGACTCTATCTATCTCATCTCTCCTACTTTGCATAGTTGCAAAGGTTCTCTCCCCTAAGGCAGCCCTTCTACGCATCTCCATCCTCTCACGATAACACATAAGCACAAAGACAGCACAATGCAAAAGCATCTCAAACTGATGCCAACTAAACTCAATAATGGCAGCACATTGACGAGCACGCTTGCGCCTTTTGTCCATCTAAACAAAATTAAACAAGTGTTGCAGCACATGATTATTTCATTTGGTCCAAAGGATATGAAAAGAGCATCAGGAAATCACGTAACAGTAAGCCTAGTATCATATTACATCACACAGACACTTCAGCCTCAAAGAAACAGTTCTGAAATCTCACCTTCCAACAAAGCTTGACACCCTTATCTGAGAACTCCAAGAACCTTGCAAAGAGTTGAAGAGTACACAATTTAATATTAAGAAACACTAATAATTACGCAAGCAACAGAAAAAGGAAAAGGGACTTGTGTGAAATCGGGTGAGAATGACGCAAAAAAAAGTGGAGAGGAGGAGGGGGAGAAGAAGCTGTCGAACCAGAGAGGGAGAGGATGGCAGCGGCAAGCAACAAATTATTTTTTTTCTCACAAAAAAGCAATGGTTCTTCCTCAGAAAAGGATACCCAGAGAAAGAAAAAGGATACTAGAAGACGGAACTTTAATTGTGATACTAAGAATGCAGAAAAGGATACTCAAGCAAGAAACCCAAAATTGAATGACCGGAAGACACGAACACAGATTGAGTACCAAACCCTAAAAAATTGTGAATCAAGACCGGAAGACTCACCTTCTTTCTCTGACACAGCTAACACCCGATCCACACCACAAATCCTGCAAATCAAGACACGAACTAGTGATTTTTGTGAAATCGGGTAAGAATGACGCAAAAATCAGTGGAGAGGAGGAGGCGGAGAAGAAGCTGTCGAACCAGAGAGAGAGAAAAAGGGAGAGGAGGCAGCGGCGATAGGGATTGGGAAATGATTTTTACAACATAATATATTCTAGGGTTTTTTTGTGGGGGTAGTTTTGGGTTATTGGCAAATGAACGGGGACAAAAAGGGGATGAAATCATCTGTCCCGTCCAAGGCTCGCCTGTCCACTGCTTTTTCAGTGGACAGAAATTTTCATTTTTCGTCCCCATCTGTCCCACTTTGTCCCCCTCTCGCGTCCCACTCTCGCGTCTCCAAACGCGGGACAACTGCTTTTGTCCCGTCCCGTCCCACTTTGTCTCCAGTACCAAACGCACCCTTACTCGTTTGTCAAACCTCCTTTCTTTTCACTGTCTCTTTCCCTCCTGTTTTCATCTTCTTCCTTTCCTTATTTTAACCATCGACTCACCATACAGTTCACCCACTGCCCATCACCCACAATCATCTCCTTCATTCTCTCTTCCTCTTGAGTTCCTCCTTACAAATTCCCTCAATTCTCCTATGTTCCTCTTCTCTGAAAACAGCCGAAGCCATCTTCCTCTGCATCCCCTCTCTCTCTTTCTTCTCCTTCCCCTGCCTCAGACCACATGCGCCCTTCCATCATCTTCTTCTGCCCGAATCCGCCGACCACACCCCCACCTCTCTCTTCCACTCTTTTGTCTTGTTGATACTCAGGCTTCCATTCTTATTGATTTGTTTTATTTTGGGTTTTGTTTAATCGAGTTCATCTGTGAAAACGGGTCGGCTTGGTTGCTGCAAGCTGTGTCGGTGCTTGGTGATGGTTATGGCGGCAGGAGTGGCTGTTGATGGTGTTGATCGGTTGTGGCTTGAATCCAGGTCGGCCGTGGCTGTGTGTGTAGGATTCCGGCAGTGGGTTGTGAGTTGGGGTTTTCGGTAGTAGGTTTTGTTCGGGTCCTGGGGATTGTTGATCCAGTAAGTGATTCCACGACCTTGATCGGAGATTTTCCAGATTTAATTTTTGTGGTGGAGTGTTTTTTTCAAACTGAGTAATTTTGTTGTTGTCTGTAATTGCTCCTGGTTCTTTTATTTAAAGGCTAATCATGGTTCTTGGATTTATTGGGTTTTTGCTTTTCGGATTCGGTGTTAACCAGTTTCCTTCATGCATAACCTTGATATGAAATTGGTCTACATATCAGTTAGCTCCTGATCATGTAACAATTCCTCAATTAATAGGACATTTGCCCATAATTGGTTATGTGGAATAATCACAGCACATGGGTTTTTATCTCACAAGTTGATTGATGATACTTGACTCGGGGTAACGCCTGTGTAGATGACTTAGTTCGGTTACAAAATTGTTGTCTTTCAAAATAATACATTAACTATGATTGGGAGTTCTTGGTATAAGTGGCTGCTGGGAATTTATTTGGTCGTTGGTTATTATAACTAAACTTGACAGTGAGTATAACTATGGGTTGGACTTTGACATCTAGGATCTTTTCTTAAATGGTTTGGTTTTCAAATAATCGATATAAACGCTTTACAATTAATGTTGAGTTGGTTGGGGATTCTTAATAGTTGTCGGCATGAACCCGTGAACTATTGGAGCATGCTATAATGTCCAAATTATTGGAGAATGCTCATGGGTTTTTATATAATTTATATTAAAGGGGTTCTTAAGGACAGTGATGCAACTAATGTTTTTTTTTATTGAGGCACATGACGAACTCATTTAACGGAACTAAACAACCGGACAGATTAATAATCTGCTCTTTAATTGAATTTGGTTAAAACAATTAATAATTCTGACTACAGTTATTTGGAATATTATTCTTGTTAATTAATATAATTAAACAAAAGTTAATTTATAGTACGTTTTAATATTTCTCTTGGGCTAAAAAAAAAGGAAAAGGGCATAACATTAATATTTACCTCCTACACAATCTAGACATCGGTTTTACTACTAATTTTGGAATACACTAGTAGTAATACTAAATCATGCATATGCCTATGTAAGTATCGATTTTCTATTATTGATCCTAAATGTATTATGAATATTTACATTTTTAAATGATAAGATATTTGAATACCAGTTATATTATCTTATTATCGGTAAACATATTGTTATCTTCTGTTGAATATAATATTGTGAGTTATGCAATCTATCATACTAGAATATACGAGTTTTATTGTGTTAGTAGACATTCGTTACATTATTTAATGAGCCATAGTATTAATATTAGCTTTACCCTATTTATAATTACCAATTATATAAGAATATATGTGCTTATGAATATTCTTTCCTGCAATATTACATTATAATTATTTTAAGCCATGTATCGATTATGTTAATTTATGACCAGAGGAAATAATTCTATTTAACGATTTTATTTATCAAACATAATACTTATATGTCCATTATGAGATATTTGTCGGTTGTACTATTTAAATTACTATAATTGTCGTATACATAATTATTATTTTTATCGAGAATAATTATTTTTATGAAATGCTATTTACAAGTATTTTATCGGCTATAATTATTTTGCAGCCGTAATAGCAACGTTTAATGGAAATGGTTTGGAAACGATGATAACGATGTTAATTGTAAGCCGAATAATAAATTAATCTCATGCATTGCATTCTTCGATGTGCATTATAAGTGATCGTATGTGTTGACATGATATAGGGACAGACAAAGCCATATGAATTATGTGCCAATTTCAGAGACACATCAGGTGAGGATATAAACTTATAAACTTCGGTGTGCTGCTCGTGATACCCCGGTTGTTTGTTTGATTGTTATTTATATGTTATCTTGTTGTGCCTGACATGTTATTGCTGGCTATTGTTGTGATTATTGTTATATGCTTGATGACTACTGCGGACTAGCTATTGAGCCTTGTGATGTTGATGTGAATATTGTGATGTTCATACGAGATATGTGATATTTGAGTTGATAGTGACAGTGACCCAGTACTGTGACGTTGGATTCCCAAAGGAGCTGTGAGGCTGAAAGCCTGCTCGGAAAAGTGAGTATGATGAATTACTGTTGGATAGTGGAATAAGAAATAATAATAAACAGTGGTAATATCATCTAGATTGTCACGTGACAGGTATTGGTACGGCCAGATGGTAGTCACCTTGTGATTGTGATATGATAGGGAGGACTGCGGGACTCCCGGCTGAGGACTGCGGGACTCAGTTGATTTGTTATAAGAAGGACTGCGGGACTTTCGCCGAGGACTGCAGGACTCGGTTATTTGTGATATGATTTGTGATATTTAGCGGGGAGCACCCTGGGGTTAGCTAACCTGGCTATTAGGGACGGCCAATACTTATCATGTGACATGGGCCCTAATAATAAAATTGGATAGTCTGTCGCCGATTGTCAGTAAGTTTAGAGGACTAGCTTAACGGTGTGATGTCAGTCGTATAGTAAGGTCCGGTAAGTTGTTTGATTCGGATGCTATGTTATGCTTGTTGTACCTCTATTGTTCTGTGTTGGCTTTAGTGTATATACGGTTGCTTGTATACTGCGGTTTATTTGTTTATCGGTGAGACAGTGGTTGGTCTCACCCCTCACACAGTCCATGCAGGTTAGGTCAGGATTGCATTTCGGCGGCTGCAGCGTACCCTCGGGCAGGACTCGGATCCATTAGTTGCATCGGGCTTTGCATATATTGACATTGAGTTACAAATGCTTCCGCTGTGCTGTTGTATTGAGATTCCCGAAGTCGGGTATTATGATATTGTCTTTGGGCCGTTGGGCCGGATTTACCTGTTATATTTACTGTCTATGCCACGTATCGGCACTATTGTTCGGTAAATACTGTATGTAGGGTAAATTTGGGTCGGGGTGTTTCTTCTAAATAAGTAGACCTTGACTTTAAAGATTTTATGATCCATCACTTTTTCCACCCTATTAACATATTCATAAATAATTTATGCTAGTCTAAGTCATGAAATAAAATAAAAGGATGTAAATCTTTTTCAAGTAATATCTAAAGTAAAAATTTCCTATGTACTATAAGAATGACAAACTTTATAGTAAAACAAACAAAGTTATTATTCGCTATTTTTATAAAAGGTTATATGATATCATCAACTAGGAGATATAGATAGACCTTCATAGAAAGTACCATATAGAGTAATTTTCTTTTCAATCAAAATCGGGTGACTGGAACCACAATGTATATATACATGTAACCCTTTTTTGTTAGTTATCAAAGTGGTAGTGTATGTCCTTATATAACTCGCTAACTCACTATGCTTTTCTTTGTCGTCATTGGTATTCTGTCAGTTTCCTAATGACAAAAGTTATAAATCTTATTAATTTCAACAAATACTAATAAAAGTATACTTTCTTTGAATAGGAAATTATAAATCATTTTGCACCATAACACAGACTTTAAAGATCTTATGATTTTTGCATATTTGATTCATCACTTCTTCCACTCTATTAACATATTCATGAATAATTTATGTTAGGGTGCCTCATAAAATAAAATAAAAGGAAGTAAATCTTTTTCCATTGATATTTAAAATAAAAATTTCCTAAATACTATAAGAATAACAAGCTTTATAGTAAAACAAACAAAGTTATTATTTACTATTTTTACAAAAAAATTATATGATATCATCAACTAGGGGATATAGACCTCCATAAAAGCATCGTCTAGAGTAATTTTCCCTTTCAATCAAAATCTGATGACTGGAACCACAGTGTATATATACATATAACCCCTTTTGACTAATTATCAAAACGGTAGTACATGTCCTTATATAACTTGCGATGCTTTTCTTTGTCAGTGACCGGCGCTTCGTCATTAGTATTATGCAAGTTTCCAAACGACAAAAGTTATAAATCTTATTAATTTCAACAAATACTAAAGAAAGTATAGTTTCTTTGAATAGGAAAATATAAATCATTTTGCACCACCATAACACATCTAAATAAGTAGACCTCTCTTATATTTTTCAAACTTATAAATTTTACCAATTTCAATAAATAAAGTATATAAGAACATAAAAATATAAATCATTTTATGCCATCATATATATAAATAAACAAACCTCACCTTTATCTACCTTTTATTTTTTTCAAATATGCATATTTGATTTATCCTAATTTATGACAGCCTGTCCAAAGAATTACAAAATGAACTTAGATCGTTTTCAGGTGACATATAAAATAAAAAAAAAATCCTAAATATTTTAAGAATGACAAGCTCTATCGTTAAACATACAGTGAAACGCCTCGACCCGTATTTACCGTACACAGTAAACACGTGCCGAAACTGTGACGACCCAACCAAATCAAGCCCAGCATACAGTGTATACAACAGAAGCTCGGGCTCAACAGCCCAAAATAAAAACATCAATAACATCATAACCAGCCCAATGGCCCAACAATAACAATAAATAGCACAGCGGAAGACTTAATAACTCACAAAGACACTGTATGCGACACTAATGCAAACTATGGATCCAAGTCCTGTCCAAGGGATAACGCCGCAGCCTGTCTGGAATGCACCAACCCTGTACCACAAATAATCCATCCTACGGGATGAAAGCCCGCAGGTGAGGGGTGAGTCCGAAGTTCTCACCAACCAAGGATAAACAGAGATATGCATGCAACCATAATACTTCAAAGAAGGTAATACAGACAATAGTCACAACCATACCAAAGACAATACCGTACAAGGCAGACCAAACTCAAAGACTCGACCCAAACGTACCAAGGACTTAATTATTATTCCAATTCTATCTTTCTGGCCCCTTCACGGATAAGCTAAGGTCGTACCAGGCTATCAATCTGTTTATGGTGCCAGATCAAAAAGAACCCGGGATCAACATCCCAATATCAAATCTCAGGGATCAACATCCCAATAACAATCTCAGGGATCAACATCCCAATCAAAATCTCAGGGATCAACATCCCAATAACAATCTTAGGGATCAACTTCCCAATCACAATCTCAGGGATCAACATCCCAATCATAATCTTAGGGATCAACATCCCAATCACAATCGGCATCAACATGCCCATCACAAGTAACCCAGATCATGGCCACCACAAAACAGCCTCAAACCATCCGGTCGTACCTCTACTTACCACGTGACAATTAAATCATCTTCTCAAATCAATTTCCATTTTTTTTTCCAATTATCCATTTCATAACTTATTCCAATTATCCAATTACAACACAGTCCACCGACAACAATCACAGTATCCATAACAGTCAAACAATTATCCAACTTCCTATTAACTCAAGTTATACCACAGACTAATCCGTCAACAGTTTCATAGCATCAATTACTCACAATCCAACGTCAATCACAACACAGTACCCAATGAACCAATAACAGTCAGCACAACAATTCAATCAAGCAGAACAATAACAAAGAATCACACACAGAACCGACATCAACAAATATCCAACAATAATATATATATCATCTTAATTTCCAATATTCATTTTCTCAAGTTATTCAACTTATCATTACCACAGGTTAATCCACAGACTATACCATCAATATTTTATAATACCAATTATTCACAATTAACAGTTCAATGATTACTCACAAAATCCACAAACCAACAACACAAACCAGCATCATCAACAACAACATCCATGGCAAACAAACAACAATCGATAAACATCTCAGCAGTTCAATCAAACAGAAAAAATACACACATAGCATTACGGGCACATATCCAAGGTTATCCATCCTCACCTTGGCCGATTACTCAACTCTGAAGATAATGACCGGTCCCAAAGTCGGCTCCTCGGGAAACTGCCCGATATCAAAACCTATACAACAAAATAGTATATGTTCACATAAGATGCATATAAGAGTATGCCATGATGCCAATACTGCGAAATAAACCCATCCCGGTTACATATCTTTTATTATTTCCCTTTACCGAAAATATTATACCGTATGTATATCCGAATATAATTTCGGTACCATACTTTAATTAAAACTCTTTCCAAAATATTTTCATAAATTAATTATACTTTTCCCAAAATAATTTTCATAAGGATTACTTACCTTAATATAATTTTTTTAGAAATAATTATGCATGTATTTATCCATAGTATGTCAAAGGTATTTACCGTACATTAATTTCAAAAGATATATTTCGTTTCATAATTACTTTAATTTCTCAAAATTAATAATATGCCAATACATTTTTTTTAATTATGTACTATGTATATACTTTCAGGAATTATTCTCCAAAGATAATAGAATTATTATGTATATATATATATATATATATATATATATATTTTAGAAACATATCCGTAATTTATATATCAAAATTAATTACCACATAGTAATTTTTAAGTGATATAAATGAAACGCCCCGACCCGTATTTACCGTACACAGTAAACACGTGCCGGAACTGTGACAACCCGACCAATCAAACCCAGCTTACATTGTATAAAACATAAACCCTGGCTCAACAGCCCAAAAATATAAACATCAATATGGCCCTACGGCCCAACATCAGTAACATCATAACTGGCCCAACGGCCCAACAACAATAATAATCAGCACAGCGGAAGACTTAACTAGATGCACAGCGGAAGACTTAAGACTCACATGACAACATATGCAAAGCCCAATGCAACTAATGGATCCGAGTCCTGTCCAAGGGATGACGCCGCAGCCTGTCTGGAATGCAATATACCTGAACAACAAATAACTCAACCTACGGGATGAAAGCCCGCAGGTGAGGGGTGAGTCCGAAGTGCCCACCGGGTAAACCCATAAGCAAATATACATAAACATACACCGTAACTATTCCAAGTCACAACACAACAATTAACCAAGGTTCTCACGAACCTTAAATACACACTGGTGATTCTAGACACACTATTCCAAATTTTATTATCAGGGCCCCTATCACAAGTTAAATGATGGCCGTCGCCTGGTAGTCAAGCTAGCTAGCCCGTGGACCCCTCCCCGGTACCTCCACGTAATAACTGGCACAGACAGGGAGCAGGCACCAACCACTAACTCTCCCCCAGTGCTCAAACAATAACAATAACTTGGTACAGACAGGGAGCAGGCACCAACCACTAACTCTCCCCCAGCACCATAATCTAAGACTACCATCTGGCTGTTCCAACATTTAACTGTGACTCGCTAGATGTCTAAGTGTATTCAATTTTATTATTTCCTTTTTCCTCGACTAATTACCACATCTCTATCATCCAACCATTATCTCATTATCCCGAGCAGGCTCGCAGCCTCTTCGCTCGTCTGGATAATAACCAGTATCAAACTGTCATCACATCATAGTACCCTCGGTACTCAACTCACACAATTCTACGGTCAACAACAGCAACAGTCTTACTCATATCCACAATCCCAACATCATCAATTATGTCAACAGCAACAATAATTTCAACAACATCAACGGCAACAATTATCAACATAATTCATCACACAAGAACCATACACTACCACCAGGTATCATACCGGCAAGGTCACACATAGTCAACAACTCAACAGTAGCAATATTCTCAACAACAACGATGGCAACAATTATCAATCAAAATCATCTCAAACAAATCATACTCAGCCACAAAGTATCATACGAGCATCATCGAACACAGTAAGCAAACAACAACTTGATATCACGGGATGTAAATAAATATTTACTTAACCTCACCTTAGCCGATTACTCAACTCTGGAAACATCGATCGGTCCAAAGCCGGTTCCACAGGAACTGTTCGATATCATAACCTATACAACAAAACAATGCATACACGTAAATGCACATATTCGGTACTCTATGATGCCAATACTACGAAATAAACCCATCCCGGTTCATATCCGTTATTATTATCTTTTACCGAAAATAATTACCCGTACGTATTTTCGAATATAATTTCGGTACCATGCTTTAATTAAAACTATTTTCAAAATATTTTCATAAATTAATTATAATTTTCAAAATTATAATCTATATAATTTTTCCAGAAAAATAATAACCTATTTGTAATTTCTAGAAAATATTTATAGTATTTATCTTTTCCAAATATATATACAATTTATTTTTCCAACACAAAACATAATTAATTTTAATTTACAGAATACATATTTATATACATAGTCCACAATAGTAATTTTCCAGACGAAATTATTTACATATTAAATTTTTCAGAAGTTATTTCCAAGGCATATATATATATTTTTCCAAATAACAATAGTTTTCCAAAACATAACTTAATTATTTATCAAAGTAAATATGTCTATATTTTAATAAAAATTACAGAATAAAATCGTCCATAATTTTCTCAAAATAACTATGTATTTTTTTTTCAAAATTAATTACCAGAATATTAGTAAATACATATATATATAATTATAGTTTTTTTTTATTTAAATTAAATGGACTGGGCCGAGTCCAAGCCAAGCCCAAGGCGGAGCCCATCATGCCAAGACCCAAACCCAAGCCCACCATAAACACCTAAGTCTAAAGCCCAATTCCATAACAACCCAAACTAAACCCACTAAACCAAAGCCCAACATCTAAAGCCTTAACCCAAACCCATAACCTATGCCCTAAGCCCAAAACCCATCAAAACCCATTAGCCCAACACGCATGAAATAAAACAGCCCATGCATAACCACGTGAACAGTAACCCGCATGAACAGTGCACCCATGCAGGTTACTGTTCATCTTCCTCACAACTTACCTGCGTGGATGGCGCGAGTTGCAGGCGGGCGACAAGGATGGAGGCGAGGCGGTGCGGGCGGCTTGCAGGCTGTGAGGGGGAAGATGGTGGTGTGTGCGTGGCGGTGATGAGATGAAGATGATGGTGGCGTGGGTTGTTGCGGTGGTGGGGTGCGACGGGGTGGAAGACGAAGGTTATAGTGGTGCAACTTGGTGGTGGAAGGTGGTTCGGCCGGTGGTTGTGGAGGAAGATGATGGTGGTGAACGGCGAAGGGTGGTGGAGGTGCAGCAGCTCCGTCGGCACGGCTGCAGGGGAAGGAGGAAAAGAAGAAAGAAAGAAAGAAAAGAAAAGAAAGGGAGAAAAGAAATGAGGGAGGGTGCCTCGGTGGTGGTTGTGTTTGCGTGTTTGGTGGCGGGTCGCGGCAAGGGTGGTGGCGGAAGGGAGGAGGAAGGGAAGGAAGATGGCTTGGAGAAGGCTCGTGAAGGTGGCGGCGGTTTTGACGTGTGAGGAGGAAGAAGAAGAGGTTGATGGTTGTGTGTTGAGTTTGCAGGGAAAGGTAAGAAGGAAAAAGAAAAGAAGAAGCAGGGAAAGAGACGGGGAGACAGGAGGGTGGGTTGGTGGCAGACAAAGGTTCACGGGAGAAGCGACAAAAACTCACGCGGGAGCAGGAAGGAAGAAAAGATGAAAAAGGAAAGAAAAGAGAAAAGAAAAGAAAGGAAGAAAAGGAAGGGGACAGGGGCATAGACGTAATTTTCCGTCCCGAGTCCAAAAAATATGACTTGGGCTCGGAAAATCCGATTAATTTCCCTGAACGACGTCCAAGTCTCGGAATTGAAAACCGAGGCTCGGTTAGTTAGGAAGACACTCCCGAGCGCGGGAAACTCTCGGTTTTGAAAAACGACTCCCGATTTACCGTAAATTAATTACCCAAGATTAATTCAACAGTAATTCACGGTGAAACGACATTTAACAGTCCCGGTAAAAATCCAAATTTTTACCCGGGCTGTTACAATAAATCATATCACAATTTCTTAAAAATATTATTTCAGGATAATTATTTATTTCTATAAAATATACAACTCATAATATATATTTTTTCCCAGATTATATATTCCTATTATTATTTTTATTATTTTTGAATCCGGACTAGGCCAAACAGTCAAGCCCAGCCTACTGCATAGGCCAAGCCCAACCCCAAGCAGGAGTAAGCCCACACAGTAGGCCCAGCTTTCCAGTCAGGCCCAGGCGCGCTAGAGCCCAGGCGGCATCCGGATCCACCCAACCCGTATCCAAGACCCGGTTGCACAATCGGGTTACTCACCCTCAACCCGGTGCTTCACGGGTGCTGTGGCAGGCGGCGGCACAACAAGCGAGCGACGAGGCGTCACAAGGTGCAGACGAGCCGGTGGTGAGTGGTTGCAGCCGTCGGTGGTGCCGCTGCTGGCGTCGGTGGCTGCATGCGGCAGTGTAAGAGAGAAGGAGGAGGCGGCGACAGCACCGAGAGGAGGGGTGGCGACTCGTCGGGCTCCTCTCGTTAGATCGGCAGCGGAAAGCATCGAGGTGGTGGCTTCGGGGTGCTGGTGCAGCTGGCGACGGCGTGGCGTGGTCGCAGCGGCGAGGAAAGGCCGGCGGTGCAGAAGAGGGGGTGGCAACCGTCGGGTCGGTGGCCACTGGTGGTGCGTCGAGGGCAAATCGGGAAGCGAGAGCTGGAAGCAAGGAGGACGGCTGGTAACGGCGGCGCGATGGGGAGGAGAAGGAAGGAACTGGTGGTGGTCGCGGTGGATGTGGTGTCGGCCGACGGCGTGAAGTGTGGTCTCGGGTTGTGCGTGGTGGTTGTGTTGTGTGTGTTGTTCTTTTTTATTTCTTTTCCTTTCTTTTATTTTACTGGTTTTTTTTAGGTAGTATGCAGGAGAGGGTTGCTGGGCAGATTTTGGTGCAGAGGAAAAAGAATGCAGAAGGAAGATGAGGGTGTTGGCAATATTTCCTTTTGCAGATGAAAGCGTGCAGGGAAATGAAAGGCAGAGTCACGGGTACACAGGTAAGGTTTCACAAGCTTCACAGGAAAAAGGCGGCTGCTTGACTCAATCACGCAGTCGTGTCCCGACCGGACCAGAAAATAACTGATACACCCACTTAGTTATTTTCCGACGTGATTTTCTGAAGATTCCGGGACCCGAAAAATACCGACTTAGGCCCGAAAAATCCATACAGAGTTACTATCTATTATTTTTTAAAAAATTATATGACATCATGGGTGGATTTCACCCATAAGTGGAAAGTAGGGGATATGGACCTTACTAAAAAGCACATTTTAGAGCAATTCTCCCTACAATATAATAATGATTAGAATCACAATTTCTATGTATATGTAAATTTTCTCATAGTTATCAGACCGGGCTCGGGCACAGACCCAAAAAAGGTCGTAGGTCACGGCTCAATGGTCGAACCGAATTCGAACAGGAGGTTCAATGCATTTGATCCGGAATAATAATTATTAAATAATTAATTATTTGAATCTAAATATATTAATATTACCTATATTTTGATAATAAAAGATAAATATAAATTCTTAATTTCGATTAAATAATACAATTTTTAGGCAAAAAAATATTTTTTTTTGTATTTTGTGATTTAAAATTGACCCGACCCGAGACATTAGTTCAACCAGTCGCCACAAAACTGGCCAGGTCAACAAATTTTACATTGTTCACTTGGAGACACGGCTCAACACCTCTTAAAACCCAGAATAGGCTGTGGGTTATGGTTCAACCAGTCGAACAGGTTGAGCCGGGCTGGGTTTAATAACTTTGCCTTTTCAGATTAATTATCCAGCGGTATCGCAATTTCTATATATATGTAACTTTTTTCTGATTAATTATCTAGCGGTACTTATGTTCTTATATAACTAGCTTTGTTTTTTCTTTATTAGTAATTAGCATTAGTCATTGATATTTTGTCATTTCCCTAATAAGCAAAGTTGTAAATCTTATCAATTTCAACAAATAAAAATATACTTTCTTTGGAATAGGAAACTATAAACCATTTTATACATCTAAATAAGTAGACCTCGACTTTAAAGATCTTATGATTTTTGCATATTTGATTCATCACTTGTTCCACCCCATTAACATATTCATGAATAATTTATGCTAGCCTACTTCATGAAATAAAATAAAAGGATGCAAATTTTTTTCAAGTAACATCTAAAATAAAAATTTCCTAAATACTATAAGAATAACAAACAAAGCTATTATTCAATATTTTTATATAGAAAAAATGATATCATCAAGTAGGGTATGGACCTCCATAAAAAGCACGCTCTAAAGTAATTTTCCCCCCAATCAAAATCTGGTGACTACAATCAAAGTGTATATATATGTATGTAATCCTTTTTGACTAATTATCAAAGCGGTAGTGTATGTCTTTATATAACTCCCTATGCTTTTCTTTGTCGGTAATTGACGCTTCGCCATTAATATTTTGTCAGTTTCCGAATGATAAAAGTTATAAATCTTATTAATTTCCATAAATACTAATAAAAAATATTTTTAGGAAAAATATAAATCATTTTGCACCATAACACATCTAAATAAGTAGACCTCAAACTTTAAAGATTTTTGGTTTCTCAAATATGAATATTTGATTCATCATATCTTCCACACTATTAACAGATCCATGAATAATTTATGCTAGCTTGTCTTAAAGGTATTAAATCTCAAGTTTTTTTTTTTTTGTCGAAAACCTCAAGTTTGAATCAAACAAGATTGGCTCCGAACATCATAAAAAGGACTCAAATCATTTTCAAGTGACATCTAAAATAAAAAATTTATAAATATTATAAGAGTGACAAGCTGTATAGTAAAACAAACTCAGAATCTTTATTGAATAATTTTCAGTATAACCCTTTCCGATTAATTATCCTATGGGTGGTGTATGTCCTTAATTATATAACTAGCTATGTTTTTTTTAATCAAGAAGTAAGCGTCTAGTCTTTGGTTTTATGTCAATTTCCAACCAAAGTTGTATTTTTCTATGGCACTAGTAGATTCATGAATATAGTAGATTCATGATGACTATATAGGATGCGGTAAAGATTTTAATTCCCCTGGGGTTTTTCAATTTCACTTGCGTCAGATATGGTCCTTATTCTGACTTCTTCACACCTCATCTTTGATGCAATTCGGGTTGAGCCTTTGGGTTTTGGGTTACTGGTTAGAAACTTTGGTATTGGAGGAATGGGTTGGTTTTCTTAATTAGCAGATAGGGCTCCCTCCACTCTAAAAGATTGTATTCTTGCCTACTACATACAGGGTGTGTTGGACCCTGGCCAAGCCTTCTGTAACGAGTACTTCAGCTGCAGTGCAAAGAAACAATGCTGATTTAAGATGGCATGTTCTCCTAGCTAGTCCGGGCTGGGTAAAATTGGACTGTGATAGAGCTGTGTTACCAATCCTGAATGGAGAGCGGCCGCTGGAAGCAGAGTTATTGTCCGTTGTCTACAATTTCCCGGAGAGGCTGTGCTCGCTCTCTTAAAGGTAGTGCATGCAATGTGTTCTTAATCGCTCCTGAAATGTTCGCCTACAACATGTTTTCTGGGGATCCAATGCTTGTGCGTGTCATTCTTCCATGATGTTCCTGCAGTTTGCCCATGGCGTGATACTACAGGTTCTTCAAAGTCCTTCACGTTCCATCTGTACCTTGTTGTTATTCTTAGTTATCTTTCATTCACTTTCCAAAAAGAAAGTATAATTAGTTGCTTTGAAATTCTCTTTGTTTGTTGGATCAAATCGACCTCCCTCTTTGGTCAAAAAAACAAAAGGAAAAAAAAAAAAAAAGACCGTAGAAGTGGCATGAATCTCTAAACAGTGCTAATCTTGCTTTTCTTTTAGGGAAAAATTGTAGGTTCATTAGGTCGCCGTCTGTGGGGATCGAACCCACGACTGAGCTAAGACGGCTTTGACGATTATATGCGTTCGTCCATTTACAGAAAACAATCTCCTTACCGGCTTCTGTCGACGCATATATGTATATGTTAAAAAAGAAAAAGAAAATGATGATAAAATGTTAACATGTCATCACATGTTACTGCATGTATTAGGTAAAGTAGCTAGCAAGCATATCACAAGAACTTTCAGCTCCGAGCCGAAAAAAGAGAAAGAAATGATTGCGTGGTTGGGTCATGAAGTCTATCTTTTGTTGTGCATGTGAATCTGAATCGTATTGGTAGGAACCAATCAGAGTGGTTTGAGACATCTGTTCAAAAAAAAAAACAAAGTTTGGTTTAAGACTTCAACTTTTCAGTCTTTTCTTCATTTGCTTGATAGCTCGGGGAGTTGCTTCAAAAGTGTTTATATCCTTTCTATTTCTGCCCAAAAAAAGGTTGTTTACATCTTTTTCTCATAAGAAAAGGAAAGTGTTTATATATATCTTCTATGATACATTTGCAGTCCTTGCACATACATGGTTTATCAGTTGTGCAATTTCAGGGCTCCAAGTTGATGATATATATCTTTCACCAGTTCTTTTGTTTGTTCAACTTGCACACTAACAAAACGTGATGGAGATGGAAATACTGTTCTTGAAGGGAGAGATATTTATGACCATAAAATACTTAATGACTTTTTGCCCACTTTTTGCATCCCAAGTAATAAAATTATGTGATTCTAGTAGTATTATTTCCATTCTTTATGATTATGGAATTAAGAATGATTCATTGAATCTACTATATCTTGGATCCATCAATGAGTACAAAACAAATACTTTTAAATTGCCACAGTGAGATTGTATGATTGGTTGATGAATTATGGGTGCTAAAAATTGACCATGTTTGACAACACTTACCAGGAATGGCCCAATAAAAACTTTTTATTCTCCAGAATACTCGAGTGAGCGCAAATAACCCATCTAAAATCACTTTATAGAATTCTGATACTTGCACTAATTTTCCCAAAGAAAATGCACGATTTTGCTATATTGCGTTTGGGACACAAAAATTGCCGACACAGCTCAACTGAAAATGTGCTGGTTAGACAAAATTTGCTCTGTGCGTAGCCGACGGTGTCTTACATCTCTTGTAGGAAAAAGGAAAAAACCTTAGAAATAGCTAAGCAGTTAATTAAGCAAAAACAAAGAAAGAAAGAAAGAAATGTTAGAAAAAATCTCTTTTCCATAAATATCAGGGAGGAGAGAAACCGTAGATCTTGAAAATTGCAACCAAAACAGGGGCAAACAATCACCACACTTTTTATTAAAAATATCACAAACCCAATTGGCCCACGCGCGGGTCCCACGCTTCCCTCCCAATTTTATCTCTCTTCCCTTCCCTCACTCCCCGCGCACGTGACTAACTCCCATCCCGGCCGTATCCTCACTCGCCACGCGTGCATCTGTACTTTGATAAATTGTGCCAGATCACCTTTTGCATGGCTTCCGCTCTCTGATTTCCCTCACTGACTGAATTAGTTAGTAGTAGTAAGAAAGAAAAGAATACAATCCTCACGAACTCACTCTCAAGAGAAGTTCCAATCCAAAACGCTTCTCTCTCTTGTAGTATTTCAATTCCATTGAAGAATCTGATTGCATATTCTTTTTTTATTTTTTTTTTTGGTTATAATACGCAGCTGCATCAAGGTAAAATATGCTTACAACATTTGTAACCGTTTGGTTTAGAAGCCGCGAAATGTATAAATCATTGCTGTTTCTTTCGGTTGTTTAGTTTCGTTTTGTTGTTTCTGTCAATTTGAATCCCGTTTTATTGTACCTTTTAAACTTTTGAAATTTTTTTAATTATTTCTAGTAGATTCAGCTCGAAAAAGGTTAATGCGCGCGCCTATTTCTTTTAATTGGCCTAATTGGTTCTCCAGCTTTACACTCTCGTTTCTGTTTCTTCAATTTTATCTCTTCTTTCATGATTTTTTCTTTCTTGTTTAATGCCTGATTATTGTTTTTATGATATATTTTTTTTTTTCATTTTTGCTTCAGGGAGGGGACAAAGGAGCAGGAGGAGGGAGTGAGTGAATCGAATCGAGGAATATGAGCAATAACATAGGCCATCATTTATTCCGCCAGAGTTTGCTTCGTCCAGCGGTATTCGAGCATCTAAGTAAGCTTAATTCGTCGGGCATTCCGGCGAGCTCTTTGCTCCAATCTGCGTCGGTTAGTCAGGCGTCGGCGCAGATACGCAGGCCTTCCGTCTCTTCCAATTTCTATGGGAAAAGTTTGAAAGCGCGGAAATCGAAATTACCCGCCGGAACACGCCGAGCTGCCACGGTTAATCCCCGCGCCGTCTTAGCCATGGATCCGGCTTCTGAGGTAATCTGGCTTTAGCAATCATGGCTTGGGATTGACGGCTGTCTGGTTTAATTTGTGTCATTCAGTTCTTAGAACCTTTGATTCTGTGCTTAACTTTGTACAAAATGGTGCTCTGGTATGATGTGAGTTGACGTGTGAAATGTATTGCTGGACTGTCTTTGCTTTGTGAGGTTAAGAATTGACTCATGAGATTTTAAGGTTTGAGACGTGTTTTCTGTGCATTGTTCTCGTGAACCAGTACAGTGCATATATATTATTACAAGAGGAAGACTTGTACAATTCTGAAGGACTTGTGATAAGCCATACAAAAGTCTATCAGAAACACAATAGTGATAAGATCTAGCTTGTATCTGTCAACATTAAGTGCTCTGCAGGGAACGCCGAGAGAGATAATGAGCAAAAGATTTGTTTCTTGTGTCTGGAAATTGGGTGCCTGATGTGTATGCCAACACATTACTGGGTTGGGGATTGTGATTTTTTTTGTGTTTAGTATTGTCATATTTTTCAGACTCTTGTATCCTCTTTTTCCCTCTTTCCTTTTGTGATTTCAATCATCTTTCTTGTATTTCAACCTCATAGTTTGTGGTTCCAGAGCATCACAATTTTGTCATTTGACTGGAGCATGGTATGACATAGGAACATTATATTCTCAGGATTTCTTAATTGATTTTATCTAGAGTGAATGATCAAATGTACAATTCAGATGATTCCCAGCTTTTATTTTTCTCAAGTCTATAGCAGGTATATCTTCTTCTTTTTAAATTACTGGTTTTTTTTTTTTCTTTTTGACAAGCCTATTTGAGGGATTTCCAGGATGATTCTGGAACAATATATTGTCTATCACTGCTTATTATTGTTTTTAGTTGCAGTATTTCTCCTCTTCTTTTAAACTTTTACTCTTTCTTTTCATTTTTATTGTTGTAGGCAATTTTTATTGTCCTGAAAGATGCTTCCATAATGTTCCCATTATGCCAAACATTTAGTTCACTTGATTGTTGTTCTCAAGTGACACTTAACAAGAAAGCAATGTATCTACAGTTGGTTCAGGCTAAGTCTGTGTATGTGGAATTTTTTGGCTCTTTTGAGCTACTTTACCATGATTGGTTTAACTATGGACAGATTATTTATACAATACTGGAGGAGAACTTCATACAGTAAAACTAGGAACTATACTTCATTGCCCAAGCTTGCCACGGTTGAGAAAGAGGCAGAATGTGGAAGAAAGCATGTGTTCTTTCTATTTGAAGTTTTTTTTGGGTTGAAATTCTAACAAATCTCCTTTCCTTTAAGCAGCTTGCAGGAAAATACAACATCGATGATGGTATCGAATTGCAGGTACGTATAATGATCTGGGTTTATTAACAACTCGTCATTGGGTTGAATCAATTTTATACTCTTTCTGTAAATCAAACATTGTTGATGAATTGTTTTCAACTGAGCAGGTTTCTTTTGGCAATCCCACTGGGTCTCTCACACAAGTAACAGTTCATATCACTTATAGCAGTGATTCTTTGCTTCTGCATTGGGGTGCAATAAGTGATAGAAAGGAGTAAGTCCACATGCAATTTCCCTTTATATTCATGCATAATCATGAATGTTAAGTTTTAATTTTGGGGTACATTCATGGTTACATTTTTTTTTACTGTGACGCATTTCCTTTTTGTCAGAAAGTGGGTACTTCCTTCTCGTTGTCCAGATGGAACTAAAAATTATAAGAACAGAGCCCTCAGAACTCCTTTTGTGAAGGTAAATGTGTAAAATACAGACAGGATCACTCCATTTTTTTGCCTCTTATTTGATTGAAGATGCTGGTGGAAGTCTGGATGTTTGCTAATGTGTAGTTTTCTTGTAGTTGGGTTCCAATTCTTGCGTCAATATGGAGATTGATGATCCCGCAATACAAGCCATAGAGTTTCTTATATTCGATGAAGCTGGCAATAAATGGTCAGCTTTGCTAGTATTGCAAATGCTGTCTCCACGTGTTTTATGAGTAGATTGTGACAAAATTTTCATTTTCCTATTTCCAGGTTTAAAAATAATGGCGAGAACTTTCATGTTAAGTTACCCAGGAGGGAAAAAGCGGTAACTTCAAACATATCTGTTCCTGAAGAGCTTGTACAGGTTCAAGCTTATCTGAGGTGGGAAAGAAAGGGAAAACAAATGTATACGCCTGAGCAAGAGAAGGCAAGTTTTAAGAATCATTTTAGTTGCAATAAACAACCTCCTTTTCCTCGCCAAAAGCACCAAGATTCTCAATGTGCATGTCTTTTATCTATCTTAGAAGTTAGAAGGGACTTGTTAAGGATTTCTATCTTTTTATGCGTGGGATTGTCTATCCTCTTTATTTCCCACTAAGGATAATTTATAATTTTTCTCTTTTTCTTTTTGGTTTCCTATGTATCCTATGTTGTAAATTAGACAGTGTAATACAGATCCCATACATGATCCCTGCTTTATTTCTATGCTGAACTACGGCATGAAGAGTGGTGATTTGATATAAATTTTATTTGATCTTATTTTCACTATTTACTATTTTGATTTCATTGTCTATTCTTGATATATTTTATCATTTATTCTCGCAATATGCACCAGAACTACTTACAGTGAATAAAATGGTGTCATAGGAGGAATATGAAGCTGCTCGTGCTGAGCTATTGGAAGAAGTGGCTAGGGGTACTTCCATTGAGGACCTCCGAACGAAGCTAACAAACCCAAACAATAGACGTGAAGCAAAGGAGCCTTCCTTTGGTCGAACACAAAACAGCATACCTGATGATCTTGCACAGGCACAAGCTTACATAAGATGGGAGAAAGCAGGCAAACCCAATTATTCACCAGAGAAGCAACAGGTGGAAGCTCCGTCTTCTTTCTGTTGTTTAGTTTTAGTATCTACTTTTCCTTGTAAGGACCAAGCCCAGTTGCCCATGTCCAGTATAAAATTATTACTGTGGTTGTACCATCATTCCATGTGCGTAGTATTTTATGAGTGTAATGTCTTGAACTTTCCTTATGCAGGAGGAGTTTGAGGAAGCAAGACGAGAGCTACTAACTGAACTGGAGAAAGGTGTCTCTGTAGATGAGATAAGGAAGAGGATTACTAATGGAGACATCCAGACTAAGGTGTCACAGAAGAGAAGTTATAGTACCGACAGGATTCAACGCAAAAGCAGAGACTTAATGCAAATTATCAACAAAAGAGCAGCTAAATCTGCCATAGAACAAGTTTTAGATGAACCAAAAGAGTTAAAGGAAGTTGAGCTTTTTGCTAAGGCAATGGTAGAACTCGAAGGTGGAGTTATTCTGAACCAGAAAATTTTCAAGCTTGCTGATAAGGATCTTATGGTGAGAAGCATCCACTATTGTTCTATGTTGCCCAACTTTACATCAAAAGGTTTCTTACCTGTCTGAAATCTATTAACTTTTAAAACTCCTTTGAACTTAAGGCATTTGTAACCAAGCTTTCTGGTAAGACGAAGGTTCGGTTGGCCACTGATTTTGAAGAGCCACTCACACTTCATTGGGCCTTGTCAAAAGATGGCGGGCAGTGGCTAGTAAGTTTCTTAAAGCTGTTTTCTCAATGACACATAGGATTGTGAAGTCATAGACCAGCCATTTTTATTAAACAATTTATGAATTCTTTGGATATTTTACAGGCACCGCCTGTAGATGTTTTGCCTCCCGGTTCAGTTGTCCTCAGTCAGGCTGCTGAAACAAAACTTACGAAGAAGACATCTGCCGAACTTGCTTTCCAGGTGTGCAGAATTTAGTAGTGTATCTTAGCCGCTGTAGGACACTCTAACCCCACAAGTCTTTGACTTCTAAAAGTAGTTCCATGAGGCGCTGCAGTCATTAATATATTTCTCTTTGGATAGTCACTAATTCTCTGATGATTAGGATGTGGAAATAAAACTCCTTTCATATTCTCAATTTCATGCAGGTGCAATATTTTGAAGTAGAATGTGAGGAAGATGCTTTTGTTGGGATGCCATTTGTTCTCTTGTCTGATGGAAACTGGATAAAGGATAAAGGCTCTGACTTCTATATCGAATTTGGTAGCCGATCTATGGAAGTCCTAAAGGTTTTCTCTCATTTTCATGCCCCAACAAGATATATTCTGGTCTCTTTCTTTCATCTTCTTCCTGGATTTATTAAATGTGCATTTCTGGGCTAAAGGACGCTGGTGACGGTAGAGGAACTGCAAAGCCATTGTTAAATAAAATTGCTCAAATGGAGAGCGAGGCTCAAAAGTCTTTTATGCACCGGTCAGTATTCTTTTATACTTATCATGTTTGAATTAAAGTTTCACTAGTTCAGCCAATGTTATCGTACTGTTTGGGGCAGTTTATGTGTGTGTTTTGTAAGATTGTGACATAGTGAATTGCATTTTGCAAGCCAAATGCTTCATTCTGTCTTCTGAGTTTTCCAGTCTGGACGGGGAACAATTAATTTGAGGTCATGGATCATTTATTCTTTTTTCCTGTGATGCTTGATATCTGTTTAGTATGATTCATCCTATGTGTTTATGCTTCTTTTACAATTTCTAATTTTAAAAGGCATGTTAACTTGCTGCTGTTAGAGTATTAAACTATTTATGGGACTTCACCCAGCAGCTCAAGCTTTCCGGGTTGAGTTGATTCTTTAACTTGGTAGAGGAGCCTTTATGACCAAATGGTTGGGTTATTCGAGTCTCTACACCCTCCCTTCTTGTTGAATTTTAAAAGTACAAGGCATGTTTGGATTGCGCCTTTCCTATCTTGAACTGCTTAAAGATTTGTCAACAGATTTGATTGGAAATATTTCACTAGATTTATGTTTGCTTTCCAATCTCTAACTGCTTCTATCACAAAATTCCATGGGTGTCAGATAAGATTCAGCAAACTAACTTGCAAGACGCTATGGTCTGAGTGATAATTATTATGCCTCTAAGGCTTTCACTGGGAGGGAATTAGAAAGATAAAGAGCATTAGAAAAACAAGTATCCAGCTACTCACTCGTATTTAACTATTCATTTGAATATCCGAAATAAGCAAGTATTGTCTGAGCCATGATTTGTTGTTCTAAATGATTTACGGGTTAACCTGAACATGCCAATTTCTTAACGTATGGCGTGTTGACATTGTGCTCAGCTTGTTAAAGAATAGTTACTTGAAGCTGTTATTTTATCTATTTGTTTACAGATTTCGCTTTCATATGACTTTGATTTGCTCCCCGAAGTTACTTTCTAACAAAAAAAGGAATGCAGGATGGCTAAACATAGATAAAAATATTGGTAGATGCAGTTCTGGGAATTGTGGCTGTGGCAGTTTTATAATGAGTAATTCACAAGACCAGTAAAGGAACAAAAAACGAGGACTAGATAGGAACATGTTCTTCCCTGAGTAATTTGAAAATTCACGACCCTTAACTTTCTTTATCTTCTTATAAGGTGAAAATGTACTAATTCCCTGTTTACAATGTGCTGAAAACAAGTTGTGAAGAAACAATAAATATGTGTAATTGTTATCTACATTCTGACTCTCCACAATCCCACAATACATAGTGTTTTTCCTTTATTTTTCAGTATTATTTGTAAAACTAAAGATGGTTGTCAGGCGGAACCAGGTATATTGCGAGCATCTTTTTTTTTTAAAACCAAAAACCCTGGTTGATTAGTGTGTGTTATAGGTGAACTCTGTTTCTTCTGCATTGATGTGCCTATTTAAAACTGTCATTTTGGTATTTGGTCATAATATCTTCTTTCAAAAAGAAACCTTTTGATTTCAAAGTAATGAGAATGCTTTCATTTTTATTCTCCAGATTCAACATTGCAGCTGACTTGCTGGATGAAGCCAAGAATGCTGGGGAATTGGGTATTGCTGGAATTTTGGTGTGGATGAGGTTTATGGCAACTAGGCAGCTCATATGGAATAAAAACTACAATGTGAAACCTCGGTGAGTTTATAAGGTTATGGTAACTTTTTTTAATATTCCATGTGTTCTTCCCAAAATTGACCAACCAACTGGTCTGACACCTGCAGTATTGAGTTTGTCGATATTTTACTTGTTCTAGTGGCATGCTAAATTTTCCAGTGAAAGATGAATTTAGCAGTTTTTTTCATGATGACACAGTGAGATCAGTAAAGCCCAGGATAGACTTACAGACTTACTCCAGGATACTTACTTAAGCCATCCACAGTATCGTGAACTTCTGCGGATGATTATGTCTACTGTTGGCCGGGGTGGTGAAGGAGATGTGGGACAGCGCATTCGAGATGAAATCCTAGTTATCCAGGTCAATAATAAATCTTTTCCCCACCTTTTTTTTCCAATATTTCTGTTTATTCGTTGTTGACTATCATTCCCATTCGAGTTCTATATATCACTAATGCAAGTTTTTTCATTCTAGAGAAATAATGACTGCAAGGGTGGTATGATGGAGGAATGGCACCAGAAGTTGCACAATAATACTAGTCCTGATGATGTTGTGATATGCCAGGTATTGGAAATGTTGATCTGGGGACATATATATTTGTGATGATTAGATTTGGATTTTGGACATGCACTGATATTAGCGTGTAACTTCAACCACAAATTTTTGTGCAGGCACTGATGGATTATATTAAAAATGACTTTGACATTAATGTGTACTGGAAAACCTTGAATGAGAATGGAATAACAAAAGAACGACTTTTAAGTTATGATCGTGCCATTCATTCTGAACCAGATTTCAGGAGAGATCAGAAAGATGGTCTTCTGCGTGATCTTGCACATTACATGAGGACTTTGAAGGTCAGTTGGCTTAAAATTTATGATATTTCCTTTTCAACATATGGATGTCAAGCTAATTGATTCAGAATATAACGTGGTCAGTTTCCTTATAAGTCGTTTCAAGTCTGTGTGTCTTATGTTTCTTCCTGCATTTGCTTAAAAAAATCACATTTCATTTGGTGCAAACCAAGATGCTTTGTCCTCTTTATCTATTTTTACTCTGGAAAAGTTTCTGATATCCATTGGTTTGAAATCCATGCATCACAGAAAGGATACATCATTTAATATCAGTATATGCAGAGTCTTAGTGATAACTATCGCTGATATAGAAAACTTTTTTTGATCAGCCATTCTTATCTTCATTAAGGTAAAATGTAATCAGAGTCTCGGTGATAACCGTTACTGATTTTAGAAACTTCTTTTCATCAACCATTCTTAGGTTCATTAAGTTAAAATGCAATCAGAGCCTCAGTGATAACCATCGCTGTTTTAAAAAACTTCTTTTCATGAACCATTTTTGGCTTCATTAAGTTAAAATGTAATCCAATTTGAATGTAGGCAGTTCATTCAGGTGCAGATCTTGAGTCCGCTGTTGCAAATTGTATGGGCTACAGCGCTGAGGTACTTCCATACCTTGTCTGAAGTTTTCCAACACAATGCTTTCTGCTCCCAATTCCTGCCCATGGATTTGATAAAAGCACCTTTTTTTCAATTCTGTTTAGGGTCAAGGCTTCATGGTCGGTGTGCAGATAAATCCCATTCCAGGCCTGCCATCTGGTTTTCCTGTAATATTTCAACCTCCTTTTGTGATTATCTCTCAAGTGTATCAACCTATGAAGATTATCAAATAAGCTGTATATGTTCTGTATCTTTCTGCAGGAGTTGCTTCGGTTTGTCCTAGAGCACATAGAAGATAAGAATGTAGAAGCACTTCTTGAGGTAAAGCATCAATTAATGTCTTCAAAGCTGTACAGATTTTTTAAAATCTATTTCTTGACCTTGACAAAAAAATTTCCACATATACTTTTTAAACAAAGGGTTTACTGGAGGCTCGTCAGGAGCTCAGACCATTGCTATTTAAATCAAGCAATCGTCTGAAGGATCTTCTATTTTTGGATATTGCTCTTGATTCTGCTGTTAGAACAGCTATTGAAAGAGGGTATGAGGAATTGAACAATTCTGGACCAGAGGTACGTTTTATTGTAGAATTTTTATTTCATTGTATAATATCTTTGCATTATTCTGGACTGACAAGTTTCTGAATTTTCCCTGTCTGTTCTTTTTAGTTGTGCTTTCCTGATCATATATCTCTGATTACTTACATGCTCCTTTTTCAGAAAATTATGTATTTCATCATTCTGGTTTTAGAAAATCTTGCACTTTCTTCGGATGACAATGAAGATCTTATCTATTGCATAAAGGTGAGATGCCACTTTAATATTCTGAAGCATGTAGCTATAGCTTTCATGCCAGCTCTTTTTGCTGTTGTGCTTTTCTGGAGAAGTTTCCGTCATTGTCTGATATTGCTTCTTTATGTATATGCAGGGATGGAATCATGCCATACAGATGTCTAACAGTAGAAATGATCATTGGGCTTTATTTGCTAAATCAATCCTTGATCGAACTCGCCTCGCCCTTGCTACCAAGGCTGAATGGTATCTGCAAGTTTTGCAACCATCAGCAGCATATCTTGGGTCGCTGCTTCGGGTGGACCAATGGGCTGTATGTTGCTTATTCAAGTCTAGATTATAACTTTTTTGTTCATTCTTGTGTCATTTAGGTCTCTTCTGTCTACTCATAATGACTTCTTTCAGGTGGATTTATTTACTGAAGAAATGATCCGGGCTGGTTCAGCTGCAGCTTTATCCTCCCTTCTTAACCGGCTTGATCCAATTCTTCGGAAGACTGCAAATCTTGGAAGGTTAGTAGGTTTGGAAGCCCACTGAGACACCATGAAACTAGAAATGCCAAATTCAGTAGTACTTATAGTGGGATGACTTCTCTGCCCATCTAACTAACGCTTGGCATAATTTGGTGAACCTTAAAAATAGAATTGCTTAGCAATATCATCCTGTTAGAAACTGAAATTTTGGATGGCTTGGAACAGTTGGCAGGTTATCAGCCCGGCGGAAGCTGTTGGATATGTTGTCATTGTGGATGAGTTACTTAAAGTTCAGAATGCATCTTATGACCAACCTACTATCTTAGTGGCAAAGAGAGTGAAAGGAGAAGAAGAAATTCCAGACGGTGCTGTTGCTGTGCTGACACCTGACATGCCAGATGTTCTATCTCATGTTTCTGTTCGAGCGAGAAATGGCAAGGTATTAGGTTGCACATTGATGCTCTGCTTAGATTTCTTGTGTTTTACTGTTGAGAATGGTGGATGGTGGATGGCAGGTTTGCTTTGCCACGTGCTTTGATCCCAATATTCTGGCTGACCTCCAAGCAAATGAAGGGAAATTATTGCGTCTGAAACCTACATCAGCAGATATAGTCTATTGGTAGTTATATCGTTGTAGCATTTATTTACCAGGATGTTCTCATATTCCTTTTTCTGGTGATGTACTTGATGATGTCCTTGCATATCATCTTTCACCACCAAACGTTTACTAGTTCAATCTTTTCATGGAAACTTGCAGCGAAGTAAAAGAGGCTGAGTTGGCTGATTCAAGCTCTAGTAACCTTAAAGAAGTTGGCTCTTCACCTCTTAGATTGGTCAGAAAGCAGTTCGCTGGTAGATATGCCATATCATCTGAAGAGTTTAACAGTGACATGGTTGGTTCAGGATCTAATTTGGATTTAGGAGTCCATACTTCTTTTCTTTATTCCATAATCTACATATCAATTCATTTTTTCACTACTTGGGGTGCATTCCGATGGAGTTAATCCGTATGCGGTTGGTTCCACAGGTTGGTGCCAAATCGCGCAATATCTCGTTTTTAAAAGGAAAAGTGCCATCTTGGATTGGGATTCCTACATCTGTTGCGTTGCCATTTGGAACTTTTGAGAAGGTTCTTTCAGATGACTCAAATAAGGTAATGAGGGTATTTGTATTCGTTTATTCCATGTACAACCCTGATTTTGCTATGTTTCTAACTCGCGTCTTCCAAACCTAGTTTCATATGTTAAATGGGGTTATTTGCTATTGTGATTGAGCTGTATCAATTTGATGGTGGTTTTTGTTTAACCTTTTTTTCTCTTTAATAATTGGTTTCTGTTTATCTGCTAATGGTTTTAGTCTTTTTGCGAACAAGGAGCAGAACCTATTGGTCGAAAAATCTTTCTTAAATGATGCACGACTAGCGATGTTTTTCAACAGGAGAAAAACATGTTATCTGGGAGGGTTTAAAATTTTCAAACAAATGTTAGATGAACCCCTGCTGAAACTTTAGGAATGGGGTTTAAAAGAAAGACTAACTGAAACCACGGGAAGACATGCTGGAGATGCTCACTTCTTATTTTTTGTTAGTCTCTACACTGTTGTCTTGACTCTGGCTGACCATTATTTGTCATTTGGTGACTTTCGTCTTGATGTGTGCATGCACTTGTGTAATCTAGACTCAGATTGTTCAGAAGGCTTCATCTGATATTTCTCTTTCTTCCATTTTGTTGTAGGAAGTGGCGGATAAGTTGCTAATGCTGAAGAAAGTGTTAAGCGGAGGAGAGTATAGTGTCCTCGAGGAGATTCGTGAGACGTTGTTAGAGCTTGTAGCACCATCACAGTTGGTATGTTCTTTTCTGGCAAGCAAGAATTGTTTCACCTATTTTATATGTCATACTGAGGATATCAATGTATTTATTTCTAGCCTAAACCTTCACTTTTCTTGGAGATAATATGATACTTGGGTAATTTCTTATGCAAGCAGCATGACCTTTGTCTTTTTATTTTTTCGAGCAAAAAGATTAGCCTTCCCTTATCCAAGTACCCCTTTTCTACCTCTTCTTCCATATTTGTTTGGCACAGGTTGCACGACTTGCAAGCTCTTTGTGTTTTAAGCTCTTTTATTAACTTGGGTTGTTTTGGGAATAATCCTTTTCTACTCTAAGAAAGCAGACTATTGCCAGAAATTTCTTGTTTCTCATAAAGATGAAATAGAACGTAAGACGTATGGATACTTGGATATGAAAGTTCTTACAGGGAATAAGGTTAGCGATCCTTTAGGGTTTTGCTAATTCGCTACAGTTAATTTCAGGTGCAAGAGCTGAAGACCAAGATGAAAAGTTCTGGGATGCCGTGGCCCGGTGACGAGGGTGAGTATCGGTGGGAGCAGGCATGGATGGCCATAAAGAAGGTAGGCCATGGTGACCAATACTTTGTTCCTGGATATTTGTTGCTGATTTCTGAAAAGCAAAAACAAAAAACCATGTGACCAATACTGGATTACCTAGACATTTTTTGTCCTTTTACCAGTCCTTCCCTTCTTTTCATTACACATTCTTTCTGTATGATGGTTTATGGTATCCTATTCCGTGATCGTGCGTTCCGACTAAACAATCTTCAGATCCTCTCTTATTTCTTTGGCGGGAGCCAAATGTTTAGCTATGTAATTGACACTGGACAGTGGAATCCTGCTCTGCTAATGAAATTTGGTTCCTAATCACCAAAAACCTGCCACTTAAAAAGCTTAACGAGTTTGGATTCTGCTTTAGCTTCGTGGTCTAGATTAGGTAGAATTACTTGCTTGGTAAAAGCATGACCATTATTTTCTCGAATGTCCCAGTGTGCTCATCTTGATCGTTAACTCTTGTGACACATTTTCTTTTTCACCATGACATGGGCTTGCCTCTAAATATGCCTGGCGGCTTTTCCTTTGTTGTTCTATGGTTAAAGTTATAATGAAGATTTTTTCCAAGCTTGAAGTTTTATTCACTTGATGTTCGGGAATATCCTCAGTATGTGCCTCTCTCTGAAAATTCTGTTGGGGAGTTCAGTAACCTGGTTCCATGCTTTAAGTTTCTCTTCTCTTTCTTTTTTTCTTTCTTTCTTTTTTCTCTCTGTGGTCAAGTTTAAGTTTCTCTTTGAAAGATACTATTGTAATAAGCAAATAAGAACATGTTTGAAAAAGTTGAAATCTTTTGTTCTCTATGGTGAGTTTGTTTAAATTAATGTTCCATCCACTTTGGGGTGTTGTTGATCTTTCTTTTAAACTATATGATTAATTCATGAAAATGTGATTGCCTCATGTACTTTCCTAGCTCAAGGCATTGACTTGATATGCACTCTCTATTTTTAGGTCTGGGCTTCTAAGTGGAATGAGAGAGCATACTTCAGCACTAGGAAAGTGAAGTTGGACCATGATTTTCTCTGCATGGCTGTCCTGGTTCAGGAAATAATAAATGCTGACTATGCATTTGTTATCCACACAACCAATCCATCTTCGGGTGACTCATCAGAGATATATGCTGAGGTATTTTCTATTACAAACTAGTATCTACTTTTCTGTACGAGACTTCAATCATTCACCAAATGAATGAAAAGATGTTGAATAGAATATACTGTTTGTGCAGGTTGTGAAAGGACTCGGAGAAACTTTGGTGGGAGCTTATCCTGGTCGTGCTTTAAGTTTTATCTGCAAGAAAAATAATTTGGACAATCCTCAGGTAATAAATTTGATTCCTGAAACAGAGGATGTTCGTTAAAGTATGTCTGAAGGACGACGAATGTGAAACTTGATGCTGTTCTCCTCAAGACAGTTAATCGTCGTAAATGCAACGTATCACCTTAATATTTACAAGTAGCTGTGTGCCAGCCGTTTAACTTCGCCATCATACGGATATCCACAGACCAATCTGTTGCAAATTTTCCTGTTTTCAACTAATAATTTTGGCATTTTTCAGGTGTTGGGTTACCCAAGCAAACCCATTGGGCTCTTTATAAGACGTTCCATAATATTCCGATCAGATTCCAATGGTGAAGATCTAGAAGGTTATGCTGGGGCAGGCCTTTATGATAGGTAAACTCTTTGAGGGCACACTCCTATTCCCAAAAACCATCCCGGGATTCCTAATTTTTTTTGTTTTCAAAAAATTCTTTATCTTTTTTCATTCATTTGATTCTTTTACCCATGGGGCATTGATTTAACATTGAAGAATTTGAGGAATTGACTTAGGTTATGACGGATTAAATCACTACAATAGTTGGGGGTAGCAACAAAATAGCTCTACGGTTTTCTTGAGATGATTGAGCCTTAGCAAAAAGTCAATGCTTCTTATAGCACGATTGTGTTTTGGTTGACAACATTTGGTAAAGAAATATACATTTGATGACCTTTTCGGTCAGCACTTTGACCTTTTCCCAGTGAACTGAAACACTTTACCAAATTTGTTAAATCTTTAGGAACTTATCATTAATTTTGGGTAGTTGTTATTTCTTTCTGATGGTGAAGTTCTTTCTGGCTCTGCAGTGTGCCGATGGATGAAGAAGAGCATGTTGTGCTTGATTACTCATTGGATCCATTAATTGTTGACGATAAATTTCAACGATCAATTCTCTCTAGTATTGGTCGTGTTGGAAGTGCAATTGAAGAACTCTACGGATCTCCACAGGACATCGAAGGTGTTGTGCGGGATGGTAAAATCTACGTAGTCCAGACTAGACCCCAGGTGTAGGTTTCTTTTTACATCTTTTTTTTTTTTTCTTCGTTTTCAACTGGGGAAGTCGTATAAATCAGATACAAGGAGAGAAACACGGAAATAATAACCAGATGTATAAGTAGGCAGCCAAAAAAAAAAATTAAAGAGGAAAAAACTGAGAGAATAAATTTGTTCCACAACAGTATCAGATATTGCATAATTATTTCCATCTGTTTATTAGACGGATGGCATCTCCGGAATTAACATGCTTTGCGGAGATTAACTTCTTTGTTTTGAATTCTTTCTTTGTATCTATTCTGTTATACACTTGGATCATCAAACTATGGCAAAACAGTTGAGAGAGGTCCAGATTTTGGTATTTTTCCCTGTACTATTTGTTTTTCTGAAACCAGCAAATACTAGTCATATCCAAAGTTGCATTAAATTTTGTGCAGAAAATATGTTCAGGAATGATCTGAACACATTTTGATTGCTATCGGCAACACATCACCTGCTAGATGAATAACAAAACAGAATCTTTTATGTAATATATAAAGGTATTTATTATGAAAGCAAGAAACTGTAGTATGGTATGTTGCGCAACTTGGGGAAGGAAACATAGTTTCGGGACAATGCTGTGTGCACAAACAGCCATATCAAATATTTGTGCACCAGAATGATGTGAGAACACTCTCGCCTAAATTACAAAAGCATGACTCCACTTTTGGCATAAACAATAAAACATCTTCATTTTCACATCTTTAAAGTGTTCCAACTGGGGCTTTCAAACCATTTTTGATTAACATCTGGACAACCTAATCAGCAGGCATATAGATTATTCTGATTTCTCTTATTTATATGCAATTGTGGATGACCTGATAGATGCAGTAGTAATGTCAAACTGTGCGAGGTAGACCACATGTTTTCACGGGCGTGGACACCCTTCTATATTAACAATGGCTGATACATCCACCCACACCTCGTTTAAACGGCCCACAAGGTGGCTGGAAGCATTATATTGTGCTATGGTATAGCGTTTATCTTCCAGACCAGTCATATTTCCGCCGGCAAAATACTTGCTCAGGCTGGTCACAAGAGCTTCCGCTTCTTTACTAACGTTATCGTCCATAGCAAACCCAGGAAACTTTCTAACAGCTACACATTTAGCTCTCCATTTGTCTATCTGCAGATTCAGCTCAGGACTGGGCTGTGGAGGTGTTGCGCCAAAATTTGTGATCAGGAACAACTTGACTCTGTATCCGGTGGTGCCATTTGGCGATGGTCTGATGCTTGTTAAGACAGGAGCTGTTATTGCAAGTCGAGAAGAGTTGGAATTTGCACCTTGAATGTATTGATAAATCCTGAGACCAAGCAAACAAAAACTTAAACATAAGAAACGGATTACCTTACCAGAACCAACCAGAATTATGTACGTAGTAAAGATAAAGGTTGTAACTTGTAACCAGAATTATAAATTAAAGGAAACCTGTGAAAACCATCTTTGGTAGATTTCTGGAAGGAGTTTCCTTGGAGAAAAGCACACATCCATGAGATTTCTTTGTAGAGTCTGATCTCATATTCTGGTTGTGAAAATAACACCGTGTACCGTGGCGATTCAGTGGAGTAGCCAAAGGGAAGAATGTTACTCAGAGTAAGTATAATGAATGCTGACACTAAGAAGTGGTGAAAGATAGAAGTCCCCACTGGATTCTTCACGTCTGGGTTGGAATTGCGGATTTTGCATTTATATAGCCGACAGGAAACCCAATGTACGGAGGTTCCCATCCGGTATGCGGAGCCTTCCCCGGATTAATAAGGATTCGACCCTGATCGCGCATCTGGGTATGGTGGGTGAGCTTCCCAATAAAGATTTTGACATACATAAAGACCCGAATTTAAAATCTAGTTTAAGCTGAACCAAGTCGCTTACCGGTTACACCAACCCCACATCGGTGTAAAGTAGTAGTACTACTACTTGGTACTTGATAAAGGGTCTTTTCGCGAATGTCTTTTGTTGATGGATGAACCAATTTTTTTTTTTAATTTTATGAGAGAGGAATGAAGCAAATTAACTACGCTAAGCAGGTGCAAATTAAAGCACCCCCAAATCAGCCACTACCACTAGTACTGCCCGGATGAGGGCTCCACCATTGCTAGAACTCACATCGCTGTCTAGCACTGCACCAAAGTTTGTCCATAAATTTGCTCAAATTTTTTCTTAATTCCCTCAAAATGTGCACCTCCTTGCACTGCCATGGACGCCGCAACAGCATCTTCCTCTCACTCGCTCTCATTTACAAGTATTGTTTGGATTATTAGTCCAGCATATTTATGATGAGAAAAGTGACAGGGTGACATGTCTGTCTAATGAAGTAATTGATATGCAGATTGGTTTGCTCATTTCTTTTTTTCTTTCTCTTTCTTTAGGGGGTAAGATTACAGGTCTTGAAGTCTGAAATGAGCAACAGCTGCAGCATAGTGACAACCTATAGCAGGGGTTGAATGGTTATCCACTGATTTAGAACCAGACTTAGAACTTGATGAGTTTGTTTGAGAAATCAGGGATCTTTTGAAGAGTCACTCGAATGTGAACATTCTATATATATACCGAGAAGCAAATTAAGTTGCCAACTCCCTAGCTAGTATAGCTACTGACTTCCTTTTGGTCGTACTATTTTGTATACACCCCGTAGGAACATAGAAATTCTTTTGCATGGAGACAGTATGGGACATAATTTTTATAGTCCCGGCGTGATGCAGTATTGGGGTTATTAATTTGTCTTTCAATCCAAGAAAAAGAGCTACTTTTAGCTAATTTATCTCTATATTTTTTTTGTTACATAAAGTTTAGGGGAAGGTTTCCCAATCCATGGTCTGAATAGACTATCGGGCTCGCTCATGACCGCATACAATATATTAGTCATCGGAGGACGGTGGGTGGGCTCGAACTCTTAATCTAAAGGATGCTGACCGAAACCCAATCAAGCCAATCCTTTTGACAACTAATTTCTCTCTATATGATAGCCGGCATCTCCACCTATGTAAACACAGTTTTTGTTGATGAGAAATATTTTAATCTTGTAAGATGCAAGTGGAAGTGCTCTCTTACGTCTATGTAAACACTAGTTTTTATTGATGAGAAATATCTCCTTCCCAGACAAAAAAAGTGTTACCAAGGAAAAAAAAAAAGAAAGAAAGCATTCTTTTAATAGCAAGAGATAGAGAAACAATAGGACAAAAAAAATAAGCTGAACGTCTGAAACCAGGGGGCGGAGGCAGCACTTCTGTTTCGATTCAGGGTTCTATATATATCTTTGTGGCCATGCCATGCGTTAGCCTCACAATTAAGAACATTATTCTGGAAGTAACTAGGGCGCACCTTTTGGCAAATTGGGTGGCACTAACAAATTTTTTAAGCCCACACTATCTCAGCAAAGAATCAATCATATATTATGGGATATTATGTAGTGCCACAGTTACTTAAACCAATAATTAAATGAAGAAAAAATCAAACTCTGGTACAAAAAGATGATCACGCGACAGATGATAGTGTCCAAAAACTTATAAATTAGTACAATAGTACAACATGAAGATATAAATTATTATGCAATCTTATTAACAAATGCACTAGTGCATTCAATTCAACCCCTTTTTTTTTTTTTTGCATTTTTTTTTTACTACCTAGCTAGTGAGCAAGAATTGCATTGGTTGAAAGATTCGTCCATAGTGCGCAATCATGTTTTTGAACCCACTAAATTGATGGGATATAGCAAGATGTAAAAGATTGACATTAACAAGTCTCCAGCCTAATATCATAGCATTTCCTGAAACTATGTACTTGTGAGGATGCTGACACAGATAATCTCTCCTTCCAGCACTTCCTCATGTCCCAGTTGCCTTAAAGATTTTAAACCACTAGGCGTTGTTAATCCCATTTCAAGGCCCTCTACTTGGTTTCATTTTCATTACCATGAAAAACCAAAGCCGTTTATGCGCCTTTATGGATTTTTTTTTTTTTTTTGATCCACCGACTTTATGGATTTAGCAAACCCTTTTTTGGCTAGATGGACTTATCAAATCTGTGGGCTTCATTGTTCGTCCTGTCACCTTTGTTGAAATGCCATGATAAAAAACAAAAGGAAAAAGCAAGCAACACTGTCATTTACATACGTAGCAAGGGGAATACTAGGGTTAATCTATACTATATATAAACTTAACTTGAAAATAAAAAGTCTCTGCTTGCTATGATACTTTTTAGAAGTCTTAAGTTAAGTGAAAATAAATAACTTGATCTCTAAAAACTTAAGACTTCTGAAGTAAAAAGTTTTTGAAAACTTGGGACAATTGTTTTAGAAACTTAGAACAAAACCTCTGAGAACCAAGCCTTTGAAAATCTTCAGTGAACATCCTAGATGATTTTGGGTCTGATACAAACTGCACACAACCGAGTCCAAACATAACAGGATTCCGGTTGACTTGCTTGCCATCTGCCAACCAATTAAAAAAAATTGACTCTTATTTGGATTACAAGCCCGATTATGTGCCACCTGGTCTTATGGTCAGCGAAGGTTGGAGTGTTGGACATTTCCAAGCTGTTCTAAATGCGGTCTTCCATCCAAATTGTGTGTTGCTGGACCAAAGGCAAAAGGCACAAGGAGAATCAGTTTTGGGCTTTTTCATTTAAGCTGAAAATATAGTTCTAGCTCAGCCCAAAGTTTCCAATCCCAGACCGCAACAATTATTTTGTAGGCCCATAGATCCATCTGGCGATGCATAGTGGTAGATGTTTAAACAATCCAATCATATAAACCATAACATCTATTTTTTAAAAAAAAAAATCATGTACGCTAAAAATTTAACTGATTTTAATCCAAAAGGAATAATAACTAATAAACGAGAGCAAGTATCACTGGGCTATTGAATACTGATTGACAATTAATAAGCTTTTGTTTTGGAAATGTACGCTGCTAACTGATATGACCAAGAAATTTGTAAAGGAAATCTAAATAAAAAAGCTTGGAATCAATGATAAAGATTGGATTTTTATTAAGGAAGCTCTGAGGGTTACAAGAGGGAGGAGGAGAGTACAAGGGAGAAGAAAAGTAATTTTTATATCTAGGTTACCATAAATCGACCCCCCAAGTCCCCTTTTCTGTTTGCCCCTGTCTATTCTATATATAATATGTGAATATGATGCCCTAAATCGGATGGCTACCCTTTATCCTTATCTACTCGATCCAATGGTGCTGGTTAGCTCAGGGTTCCCACGTTCGTACCCACGTGGACAGCTGTAGGGTTCTGTACTTGTACCCTCGTGGACAACTGTCAAGTGCCAAGTATTCTTCTAGATTATTCCATATTTCGGGCTGGACTCTGTTACATTCCCTTTAGGCTTACTCTTCTAGGGGGACCCTTCCTCACGGATTGGGCTTGGCTATATCAAGAGCCCCCCAAATGGCCGAGTTTCCTACTAGGTCGGGCATTTGGCTCAATGACATAGACAACATTGAGTTAGTGGAACACGATTTTAAGTGGACTGCCTCATTAAAAACCTTATCAATAAAAATCCAGTGGGATAAAAACTTGATGAAGAAAAAAAGAGTGCAGCTTGTGTTCCACTCTTCATCATTTTAGCTTCGGATAGTTCCTGACAGGGTTCAGCCCCATGTCTGCCTTCAGGTTCCCATCCACTCCAAGGATCCTATCTTTTGCACATCTTTAGTTGGTTCATGGAATTATTCATGGTTCATCCCCTGCTTGCCTTCAGGTTCCGTCCACTCCAGGGATCCTGTCCTCCGCAGGTCTTTAGTTGTTCATGACGTTATTCAGGGTTTAGCCCCTTGTTTTCCTTATGGTAGGCGGCTCTTTATGCCATACATGATGGAAGATTTAGGTGGTGTTGAAACACATGTCTAGGTGGCAGCATTGCACCCTTATGTGGTGGCAACTCCCCTTTCAGCTGTACCAGGTGTCGGAACTCTGGAACTCTCACAGTTCCTTTGCACCCTTCTCTTGGGGTTCTTATTTTCATTTTCAAACGTTCAAAGGAGCTTCCCTTATTTAGGAAAGCGTTTAGACTCACTTAAGATCAAGATCATCAATGTATGCTTCGGCACCCTCGAACCTTTTGCGTGGCACTCCTTAGGCTTTTTCGCGTTTGGCACTCTTTAGGCCTTTGCGATTTGTGAAGTTGTTTAGAGCTTTAGCGCTTTATGGCTCCTAAGAGGCCGTATGCATCTTATGGCGCCTCGCCCTCAAACTTCCTCCTTGCACTTTTCCCAAATAAGGAACTCTCTCTTGATCGATTTATTTGTATTGGCAGTTGTTCTTGCCTTTATAGAGGTACCCTTGAGGTTCTTTTTGGCATTAGCCTTCCAGCTGGCAGGCAGCTGAGGGAGTGTTGCCAGACTACTGATCCCTCAAGGATCAAGATTCTGCTTTCTTTTAGGCTTGAGTTCTGCACCCCTTTTATATTTTATTTTTGGAGGAAGACCATACTGATGACGAATCTCAGGGTCCCGTCTCCTTGTACTTTTAGGTGTGCATTCTGCACCCTTTCTATATTTTATTTTTGGAGGAAGACCATACTGAGGATGAATCTCAGGGTCCCGTCTCTTTATTCTTTTAGGCTTGAGCGTTAGCTCTTGGCCTTTATTCTTCAGGGCTTACTGGACCCGGTTGTTCCGCTCCGATAAGGGTTCTTGCTACTTTTGCACAGCTTCCCAACAGCTTCGTTCCAGCAACTCTTCTGGGTGTGCTTTTTGCACCCCTTTATATTTTCTTTTTTTAGGAAGACCATACTGAGGACGAATCTCAGGGTCCCGTCTCCTCAAGATCTCGCCTTTTCCACTATGGCATCTATGCACCTAGCTGGGGTGTTCCTTCTCGGTCCTCTGCCTCCATCTGAGGTCTTTTTGTGACTTCCGTTTGAGTTTGGTACTCCCACAGAGTCTTGGTTGCTTCTCGACCAGGGTTCCATCAGCGTTCTTACCACAGTGTGGGTTCAAACAGCTTCCGGCTGGATCTGCTCGCCATCCCTTTTTCTGCTTCTTTTCCACAGGTAGCTCCCTTTGCAGCGTCCATCTCACGCGCTGGAGGTTCCCTTCGTCACAACATAGGGTTATGTTGCTCTTCCATTGACCAGCGACGGTGAATCGAGCATGGATAATGACGTCCATAGCTGTAACTCCTTAGATCTCCAGGGATCTAGGTTGGTTCTCGTTGGGTGAGCCTCGAATCTGGTCAGATCTTGTTCCCTCGCCTAGATCTAGTCGGGTCAGCATAGATCTATCTGGATTTGGGTAGATCTAGCTCGGATCTAGCTAGATCTATGTAGATCTAGTTTGAATCTCACCGGAACAGACTTCTTCCCCTCTCTCCGGTGACAAGTGCGGTGAGGTATGGTGGATGCACCTTGATTAAACTCTGTTTTCACGCTTTTCGGCCACTGATTGGCTGTTGAAGACTAGATCTGGTCTTGATTTGTCCTTCTCCTCCCCTCCACGTTAGATCTTGTTAGATCTAACTCGGATCTTGTTGGATCTGGCCTGGACCCTTGTGGATCCAGCATTCCCATAGCTGGATTTGCTCATCTTTGGATGAAGACTTGATGGATATGGATGGAATGAGCTTTTGATGGATCATTGAGCTTAGCTTTTCGTTTGATCCCCACAGACGGCGCCACTTGATATGACCAAGAAATTTGTAAAGGAAATCTAAACAAAAAAGCTTGGAATCAATGATAAAAATTGGATTTTTATTAAAGAAGCTCTTAGGGTTCCAAGAGGGAGGAGGAGAGTACAAGGGAGAAGAAAATTAATTTTTATGTCTAGGTTACAATAAATCGGCCCCCCAAGTCCCCTTTTCTGTTTGCCCCTGTCTATTCTATATATAATATGTGAATATGATGCCCTAAATCGGATGGCTACCCTTTATCCTCATCTACTTGATCCAATGATGCTGGTTAGCTCAGGGTTCCCACGTTCGTACCCACGTGGACAGCTGTAGGGTTCTGTACTTGTACCCTCGTGGACAGCTGTCAAGTGCTAGGTATTCTTCTAGATTATTCCATATTTTGGGCTGGACTCTGTTACATTCTCTTTGGGCTTACTCTTCTAGAGGGACCCTTCCTCATGAATTAGGCTTAGCTATATCACTAACATGGTGGACTGATGGAGTGGTCTCCATTAATTTGACTGCTATGGATTTAAGAGCATGTTCTCATTAACCCTCGACTTTTGTAAAGGCGAGCGATAGCTTCTCTAATTAAATTGTCATGCGCAAGTTATAAGGAAATGATGGATATCTTAGAACAACACAAATTGGATAATCTGGCCTCAAATTTTTGATTGTTCACTACTGGCTCTAGCTAGGTTGTAAAAGATTTGGACAATCACAATCCTTTTTTTGGTACATTGAAATTACATAAAATAACCCCAATCCTTGAATGTATGTATATATATATTGTTGATGATTTTTTAGACCAAAAAAAGGAGAAAATGACCTAAGCTAGATTCTGTTCTCACGTCATCGCAACTGGCCGATATGATCAAGCTACATGTGATGCTGCTAATGAATCAATTCAAACACACGAATAGATGAATATGTATGATGAATCATGATCATGTGTTCTCCGCATAGCAAGCAATGGAACAAAGACTCCCGTTCTCATGTACTTGGTTCCAGCAACATCATCATGATCCACATAGTAATTCATTTAGGAAAGATGGACCATGAACTAAAATGATAGCTTAAGCATGCAATACACCAACAAAATCGTTGTTATAAGGAGGTTTCCTGCTTTTTTCCTTTCTTTCTTGGCTAAAAATTGCCTAAACCAAGTCAATCATGGTTATTGGTTTAGGCAAGCTTGCATTTGGAGAAAGGTCACTTATATTAATTTGGTCAGCGACATACCTCAATTGCAATGTTTCTATGCATGCAAACCCTTTTGGTGTTTTCTTATACTGTGATTTAGGTAGGAAAGCTGGGCACTCGCCTTTGGACAAAATGATTGCTTAGCATCACTATTCCATGCTATGGAAGCTTTTGCTATCTTTCTTTTTTTGTTCACCCTTTAAGGACCTTTTTCTATTTAAATATGCTATACCGCAGAAGAGAAATGTTAGCAAATGAAATCATATCCTGTGGAGCGGAGCCAGGTAATTAGATTTTGCGTGGCAGAGAGGGAGAGGTTTTCAGGAATTTTGACGTACAAACAATTGTAAAAAGAATGATGTTCAGTCCTTTTAAGGGCTTGAGTTCATTATTACGATAACCATTCTTTATCATGATTCCATTCTCTTCTTTTCATATGGTTCAAGTGGAATTCCCTTTATTATTATTCCACCTTTTAGGTACTATGCAAAAGCTAGATGCTTTGATTCCATTCTTTGCACAGGAAAAATTTCTCTTATCATCTTAAAAAAAATACTATCCGGATACCATAATATCGGATAACTTATTTCTTCATCTCCTACTTATATTTTGTACGTGTCATACCTTGTTAAGGCGTGGAAGGTTTAGATACCTTAAATTGTTGTAAGATTTTGGCTTGTAATTCTTTTCTGACTTTGTAGATCTCCTTAGCGATCAAGTAAAGGTAAAGCATTACAAATAGTAAAGGAATTGATGCCTATGTTCCCTATCTTGAAATAATTTCAGCCATCTTTTAGTTAGGTGGGACGGGGCAGACGTAAAAAGTTTTATGAAGGGTCCTCCTCTGGAATGAAATTGACCAGAAAGAGCTGACCAAAATTAGCGGCTCATGGAAATCAAGTCAAGGAATTACTACGATGTTATCATTACAAAGTGCAGCAGAACAGCGCACTTAATCAGAGTAATATAGTAGTAGTAGTATTGGAATTGGACCTTACATTCGCTTTCACATTGATATGTCTGCAGTCTGCTCATCTTTATCGAGGTTTCCAGGAGCAAAAAAGTTCCCCTTTGGTTCTTTGTGGGGTTTATCAATTCATCACCTCTTGAGTATGACAGTTGGTACTGTTCAGTATATGTATGCATTTACCTTTATATCTAATGCAATTTTTGGTTAAAAATAATCAAGACAGATGAATGTTGATTTTGAATATAATATTAGTCCCAAAGAAATTGACAAAGAAATAAATCATGTGATGAAATAGGTCGTGTCCAATCGGATCTCTTATTTTCATCTAGATTCCATGTGGGATTAGAGTTTCATAGAAGAGCTGCTCATCAACATGTGTATATATGAATATATGATGGGCTGATATCTGCCAACAACCTTGGACGATAGTGATCCATGCAATTTGTTCTAATTAACGTTAGATCAAGAAAATTTATTTACCATTGGACGTTGAAAAATCCTTGGATGTGACCTTACATGTCCTTCGGCTCATTTCTCTTTTCTTCTCTGCACTGGCCTACCTCAACTGATCTCACCTTCTTGAGTCAATGCACAAACTCGGCTTGTAGAAAAAAAAAAAAAAAAGGCGAACTAGACTATATGGAATCCCCACTCTCAATGGCCAATTACAATTCATGCGGCTTGGCCGTCGGTGGGTACTTAATTACTAGTAACATTCTTGTTTTCTTTTTCTAGCAGCCTCAAGCCCATGTAATGGCTTCATTTTGGAGACATTATGATTGCACCAGCCGTCTAAGCATAATCTAATCCTAGTTTTTTTTTCTATTAAAAAAGATCCTGATCCAATCCTAGTTGGGTACAAAATTTTGGAGTCGCTACAATTTTTAAAACAGTTGTACTAGCCATCTATTGGGTCTTTTTTTTTGGTAGATATCTTTTGGGTCTTTAAATCGTTTAATTATACCCCGACCAAGTTGTCGTTTATCACTTGCAGAGTTGCAGTGACAAAAACTATATTTGTATGGTTGTGTTGTGAGGCACTGAAAGTCCATGCAGAATCAACAAGTAGATATTCTGGATAATCTCTCAGACTAAATGAAGATTAATCCATGCCCATTAACTGAGATCTACCGGAGGATTCGTCGCCACAATTATAGAAAATACTAACATGGTACGAGGGCGTAACTTACTTTTATCACCTTCCCCTAATCCACTCATTAATTCCATTGTCTGAACCTTTTCACACTGAAACCACCCGCGGCTTCGGATTTCATCCATCTAATTGAAAACAGATTAATTTATAGCCGACTCCATTGTCGTAGTTAAAGGCAATAGCTACATAATTTCGGTTTTGATGTTGGCGGAAATTACTACTCCGCTTGATGTCCAATCACTTGCTATCCAATCCAGACATAAAGTAACCTGCAAAAAATATTAAATTGGACCGGGGAACTCAAAGTTTGTAGCCCTGAGGAGGATCCTATTTATAAATAATTGAAGGTAAGAGTTATCTTACCCACGAATCTATTTTAGAGTCGTTGGGGAGAATAACTTGTCTAAAGTTTATCTAAGATTGTGGATTGCTAGTAATCCGAAGCCTTTCGGCTTGGGTCCTTAACTCGGCTTATTAATAAATTCCTTTATCATTAAGTCTAATTTATAGTGTTTTAATCCAATATAATCTAATATAGCCTTCTATACAATAGTGGTAATGTTCATTGAACCAATTAGGATGCTATTGTACATGTTTTGGTGGGTGGTCTATTCTACAAAGATGATCTAATGGTAAGATTACGAGAGAATCCGTGACTTGAAAGGAGAGAAATAAAGAAGACAATGTAGGAATGGGGAGTGCGAGAAACACGAGGGGCAAGAGAGGTGTTAGAAAATATGCTTTTGACTGCATGACTAGTTCAAAGGCTATCTGGTCTGTCAGTTTACTTGTTCAAAGGTTGTTAATTTGCTGAGTCAAGGTTGTTTCATTAAGCTAATAATAGGTTCCTATTTACTAGGAGAAGTTAGCTAGTTATTTGGATTCTTTAATCAGTAACATTTAGCTGAGTTTGTTATCTGCAGCACTATAAATACTAGTGCAATGAACTGAATAAAAGTATCTTCCAGTTATTCTATTGTGAGTTGTTATATCTTTTCTTTCCAAAAACCTACAATTGGTAGCGGAGCACCATTTTTGAGGGATCTGTGAAAAAAAAAGAAAAAAAAAAAGAGAGAAAAAAATTTTGAAAAATTGTTAAAGCCACCTCAGAATGCCAAACACATAAGGAGAGTCTAATTTCACAATATTGGCACCATCAATCTTTGATGGTGAAAACTATCACATGTGGGCTATGCGAATGGAGTCTTACCTAGAGGCTTTGGATTTATGGGAGGCAGTTGAAGAAGATTATGATATTCCTGCACTTCCAGGCAATCCAACAATGGCTCAAATCAAAAATCACAAGGACAGAAGAATCAGAAAAGCGAAGGCAAAAGCTTGCTTGCATGCAGCAGTGTCACCAACAATCTTCACACGAATCATAAAGGAGAGTCTAATTGTTAGAGCCACCTCAGAATGCCAAACACAGAATGAGAGTCTAATTTCACAATATTGGCACCATCAATCTTTGATGGTGAAAACTATCACATGTGGGCTGTGCGAATGGAGTCTTACCTAGAGGCTTTGGATTTATGGGAGGCAGGTGAAGAAGATTATGATATTCCTGCACTTCCAGGCAATCCAACAATGGCTCAAATCAAAAATCACAAGGACAGAAGAATCAGAAAAGCGAAGGCAAAAGCTTGCTTGCATGCAGCAGTGTCACCAACAATCTTCACTGTTCTGTGGAAGAAGCTTTGCAAGCCAAGCATGATGGTGGGAAGAAAAACAAATGGAAGAACAAATCAAACAAGCAAGCAAGTGGAGAAGGTATTGCCAATAACAAGAACAAGTCAGGAAGCTCCAAAAGCAAGTATCCTCCTTGCAAGCATTGCAACAAGACAGGTCATGCTCCATTTAAATGTTGGAAAAGGCCTGACGCTAAATGCACCAAATGCAAACAACTTGGGCATGAAGCTATCATTTGCAAGAATCAAAAGCAACAGCAAGAAGTAGATGCGCAGATTGCTAACGAAGAGGAGGAAGATCAGCTTTTTGTTGCAACCTGTTTTTCCAACAATTCTTCAAGTGAGTCCTGGTTGATAGACAGTGGTTGTACTAATCACATGACTCATGAAAAGGAGTTATTTAAAGAATTGAAGCCTAGCAAAGTTTCAAGGGTGAAGATAGGTCATGGTGGTTACATTCCAGCAAGAGGAATTGGAACCATTGCCATAACAACACATTCAGGTACAAAAACAATTTCAGATGTGCTTTATGTACCTGAACTTGATCAAAACTTGTTCAGTGTTGGTCAACTTCTAGAAAAAGGCTTCAAGGTATTTTTTGAAGATAAATGCTGCTTGATCAAGGATGCTACTGGCCAAGATTTGTTTAGGGTGCAAATGAGAGCCAAAAGCTTCTCACTAGATCCAATCCAGGAGGAGCAAGTAGCTTATCCAGCCAAGGAGAATACTGCTAATTTATGGCACAGGAGGCTTGGGCACTATCATTATCAAGGACTTCTCCAAATGCAAAACTCAGATATTGTAAGGGATTTACCTATTTTTGAAGTTCTTTCCACCGATTGCAGTACTTGTCAATATGGGAAGCAAAGTAGACTTCCGTTTCCAACAGTCACATGGAGGGCTACAAAAAAGCTACAGCTGATTCATATGATGTAGGAGGACCTCAAAGAACTCCTTCACTCAAAGGTAGCCGTTACTACATTATCTTCATAGATGATCTAACACGGATGTGCTGGATTTATTTTCTGAAATTTAAATCAGAAGTTGGGAGCACTTTCTGGAAGTTCAAGGCGCTGGTGGAAAATGAAAGTGGGTGTAAAATTCAGATTTTGAGGTCTGATAATGGCAAGGAATACACCTCAAATCAGTTCAAATTGTTTTGTGAAACAGAAGGTATTGAGCATCAACTTACAGCCCCTTATACTCCAGAGCAAAATGGAGTAAGCGAGCGAAGAAACAGATTCATCATGGAAATGGCCAGATGTATGTTGCATGAGAAGAATTTGCCTAAGAAGTTTTAGGCAGAAGCTGCAAACACAACAGTATTCCTGCAAAATAGACTTCCTACAAAGGCAGTGAAGAACAAAACTCCTTTTGAGGCATGGTACGAGTATAAACCTCCATTGAATTTTCTCAAAGTATTTGGATGTCTTTGTTTTACCCATGTGCCACAGGTTAAACGAGACAAACTAGACAAAAAGGCTGTAGCAGGAATTTTCATTGGATATAGTGCAGTTTCAAAGGCTTACAAAGTCTTTCAGCCTGAAACTGAAACTATAGCTATCAGCAGAGATGTGCACTTTATGGAGAATGAAGAATGGGATTGGAAAGGCACAAAGTCGTCCATATCAAACTCAAACTCGTGGTTAGATGAAAGAGAAGATGACCCACCAGTTAGAGGAACCCGATTACTCTCAGATATATATCAGAGGTGCAATGTTGCAGTCTGTGAACCTGCTGATCACATTGAAGCTCTCAAAGACTCTAAGTGGAAGAATGCAATGAAGGAGGAGTTGTTCATGATCGAGAAGAACAAGACTTGGGAGCTTGTTGATAAACCCGATGATAGAAAAATCATTGGAGTAAAATGGGTGTTTAGAACCAAAAAAAATGTTGATGGCTCCATCAACAAGTACAAAGCAAGGCTGGTTGTTAAAGGGTATGCACAAATTTTTGGTGTTGATTATTCTGACACATTTGCCCCAGTTGCCAGGCTTGAGACAATCAGGTTACTTCTTGCCATTTCTATTCAATTTGGATGGAAAGTGCATCAGATGGATGTCAAGTCAGCATTTCTTAATGGGATTCTTAAAGAAGAGATTTATATTGATCAACCCGAAGGTTTTGTTGTGGAAGGGAAAGAAGACAAAGTCTATCGATTACATAAAGCTCTTTATGGCCTAAAACAGGCTCCTAGAGCTTGGTATAGTCGAATAGATGACTACTTACTTGGCCTTGGTTTTGAAAAAAGTCTTTCGGAATCCACGCTCTATGTAAAACATAAGAGCAAAGAAATCCTTGTTGTTTCTCTTTATGTTGATGATCTCTTGATTACAGGGAGTAGCACAGAGCTTATTGATGAGTTCAAGCTAGACATGATGCAAGCTTTTGAAATGACTGATCTTGGTCTTATGACATACTTTCTTGGAATGGAGATCAAGCAAGTAAAAGATCAATGTTTTATTTGTCAGAAGAAATATGCAAAGGAGATTCTCAAAAAATTTAGAATGGAGGATTGCAAAGAGATGAATACTCCAATGAATCCGAAAGAGAAACTGAGCAAAGATGATGGAGCTGAAAGAGTGGATGAAACGCATTATCGAAGTCTCATTGGTTGTTTGATGTATCTTACAGCAACAAGGCCGGACATACTATTTGCTGCAAGTGTTCTATCAAGGTTCATGCATTGTCCCAGTGAAATACACCTAAAGGCAGCAAAAAGAATTGTCAGGTACATCAAAGGAACCATCAACTATGGAGTTCAATTTCAGAAGTGTCAAAATCCAAAGCTTTTTGGATATTCTGATAGTGATTGGGGCGGCTCCTTTGATGATATGAAGAGTACTTCAGGGTACTGTTTTAGTCTTGGCTCAGGAAGTTTTTCATGGTGTTCAAAGAAGCAGGATAGTGTGGCCCAATCAACTGCAGAAGCTGAATTTGTGGCCGCAACAGCAACAGTAAATCAAGCTTTATGGCTTAGAAAAATCCTAGCTGACTTGCACATAGAACAGACCAAAAGCACCAAAGTGTTTGTCGACAACCAAGCTGCAATTGCAATTTCACACAATCCTGTATTCCATGGGAAAACTAAGCATTTTAATATCAAGCTGCTTTTTGTGCGAGAAGTGCAAAAAAATGGAGATATAGCTCTTATCTATTGCAAGACAGAGGAACAATTAGCTGACATATTTACAAAAGCTTTACCAGCCATGAAATTTGAGCTCCTCAGGGAGAAGCTTGGAGTTTGCAGTTTCCAAAGCAAGGAGGAGTGTTAGAAAATATACTTTTGAATGCATGACTAGTTCAAAGACTATCTGGTCTGTCAGTTTACTTGTTCAAAGGTTGTTAATTTGCTGAGTCAAGGTTGTTTCATTAAGCTAATAATAGGTTCCTATTTACTAGGAGAAGTTAGCTAGTTATTTGGATTTTTTAATCAGTAACATTTAGCTGAGTTTGTTATCTGAAGCACTATAAATACTAGTGCAATGAACTGAATAAAAGTATCTTCCAGTTATTCTACTGTGAGTTGTTATATCTTTCCTTTTCAAAAACCTACAAGAGGAAGAAGAATAAACGAGGGGGGATATCCGGTCCCTCTGGACAAAAATTGTCTGGAAGCTGGGAGTAGGACTTGGATTAGCAAGCTTTTAGCCAGGTCCTAGTTTTAATTTTGAGGCAATAACCTTTTACCCATTCCTAATTGTGGTCCTTTGGACCAACACTCATTCTTATTTTCTAACGATTGTGCAAAGAACTTGCCTCGCTACGACTCGAAGGCTTTTGATTTGTTTGCATGTCACCTGTGATGAAAAACTTCAGTGCGGGTGCACGAAGTGAGGAGGCAGGACTACTCTTTTCTTCACAGAATAAGGAGCAAAACTAAAGTTTTTGTTCAAGTACACCGAGCTTCTTAATTATACCGATTATGAATTTTTTTTATTTTCAATTTTTTATCATCTAAAGGAAACAAAAACACGAAGCCTATGGTTGGTAAGTCCTGGTGTACTAATAAAAAGACAAGTGTCTGTGGAGACCAACCTCTGAAAGTGGTGCTTTAATGTTGGGGGAATTGTGTTTTGGAAGCCCTTTCTCATGTAGGCAGGCACCAGGCAGTGGTCACTCTCCATGACATCCAAATAAGCAACCAAAAAATAATGATCCCATTTTCATGCGTTTGGTGCCCACCCTCAAATCCTACAAATAGACTCCCGGCTGCTTGCACCAAATGACAAGCCAGTTTTAATTTATGGGCATTTCCCTTCTTTTATAATATTTTAATTTCTACACGATTTAACATTAGTTGAGACTAAATTTTTCTAGAAAGATTTGCAAAAGTACTGAAAGTGAAAGGCCAAAACAATCTATGAATCTTCAATTTCCTGTCCATATCTATGATTAGGTTGCACTCAATGTTTCCCTCTCTCTCTCTCTCTCTTTGTGCCATTATTTTACAAGTCAAGCTTTAAGAAATTCCAGGTCTATCGATTCAGACAGCTGAGTACTGGACTAAACAAAACGAGGGTAACCGAGAGATACATCTAATTAACTTAAATTTTGATACAGAGCGTAATTAAAGAATCTGGATTGATACGGGAATGAAGAAAATGTCATCAACACTTTAATTCCTTTTTTATAAAATTGGTTATTCAAAAAATTTATTTTACTAAAAAATAATTGTTATATTGTATCGTTGATTGCTATGTCAAAAGGGCTGCTTATATGAAAGTAGCTAATGAAAAATGTTAGATGCGAGAAAAAATCAAATTTTTGTACAAATGTAAAAGTGAAAAATAAACAACAACACGAAACTTTCTTACAAAGAGAAAAAAAAAAAAAATAATAGCCGACACTAGGGAAAGAGAACTCTGGATACTGGTGGAGAAGCTTAAACAGACAGCGGAGCGGACCGTGTACGAGGATGTGAAGCCCCGTAATGGGCGATGATGTCATTTCTCTTTGACCATGATCTCATGGTTATTTATTTCACAAAACTTGCGATTTTCTTTTTTCTTTTTGGAGAAAAATATTAACACGGAAGTATATTTATTATATAAATTAAGTAGGTCTTAAGATCCTTTTTGTTTACATCAAGACCAAAATCGTAAAGGCCCATTTGTCTGGTCCAAGACTGATGTCCACTTCTGGTCTTATAAATGGTCCAGGGGTGTCGTCAGGTCCAAGACCGATGTCATCCGCAGGTCCAGGACCGATGTCATCCGCAGGTCCAAGACCGATGTCATCCACAGGTCCAGGACCGATATTATTCATCGGGCTAGGATGCCTTGGGTCACTCGTCTTTTGTTGGACTAAGCCCGATATCCAATATAGGGCGGGGGCGCTAGATTGGGATTGATATCTTTTCTAAGTCCGATGTTTTATGCTGGTCAAGGATCGGTCCTTGGACTTGAGTTTGAATCGGCAAATCAAGGATTGGCTTGTGATCAAGGAATTCCACAGATCGTTAGAGCCTGCGCAATCTTCTATGATTTCTTTTCGTATTTGAAAGTTAAAAGGGAAAGTATCGGGATTCAGAGGATATCCCGCTCCAAGTGATGTTTAGAATTTGAAATAAGGTTTTTAGGCGTTTTATGATCTTATCAATCGTTTTAGGATAACCTATATAAGGTTATGGATAACACTTGTACGAGGATCGCAAATTTTTCAATGAAAGTACAATTTCTACCTTTTATTAGTTTACCTTTATCGCGCAGCGTTATTTATCATGCTTTCTTAGTTTAGTGTAACTTAGAAAACCCAAAACACAAAACCCGATTTAGGGCGTTTGACGTTCGTCCGTTCGGCCCTTCATTCAAAGGTCAGATTCGGTTGTCGGTTTGACCTTTTCATCGGTCGGATCGGCAGGTCAGCATCAAAACCCAGTCCAAGACGCACGACACCGTCCGTTCGGCCTTTCAACGGTCGGATCTGGTTGTCGGTTTGGCTCTTCAAACAGTCGAATCGGCAGGTCGAGGGTCACTCGCTGTTCGTGCGCGAATAGTTTTTGACACGCCCAGTGGGACCCACACGTTCCACTATAGAAGTCTCGTCGCTGAGCATTCATTATACCCGAGATGGGAAGAGGTCTTTTTCACTGATCGTTCATCATGCCAGAAACCAGAGAAGATTCGGAACTTCTACAGGCCATATTAGAGATTATGGCCGAAAGACTAGCATTAGGGCTTCCTCTCTGGGAAGATCTTGATGACCACGATTCTCTCACAAGTGAAGAAGATGAACACCACCGTCATGGTCTCCCAAGCACGTCAGAATAAGGGGGGCAAGGCCAAGACCAATATTGGTCAGGCAGCAACCATTTAGGCCGGTCTAACCATGATCGTTCTGGTAAGGATGATGATCAACCATGCTTTGATGTGTACCCTGAGAAGGTTCAAATGATGGATGATCAATATATTAATCTTGGTCATCCAGATTCTAGTGATGACCAGGAAAAACCTACCCACCAGGGGGGCAGCACGAATCCAGGTCTTCGTAAAGAAGAATCATCGTCATCGACTTTGCGAGGTGAAGGCCATGGCTTACAGAGCACTACTGGTTGCCGGAGCCATCAGGTTATTCCCAGTAAGAACCAACAAACAATGCTTGGTGGCCAGGACCAAAAGGCCATCATCAATGGTCACCAAGCCACTACTAAAGGCTGGAAGGCCATTCCCAGTGGCCGGAACTAGAAGACCACCACCAATGGTCACCAAGCCTCTACTGATGGCAGAAAGGCCGTTTCTAATGGTCATAATCTGCAGGTCCTTAGGGCTGGCTACACAAAGAAGACACCGATCAACACATCCAAGCCGCAGATCGAGGTTATAGGTTCTGATGCAATGGAGAAGAAGAGGGCAGTGGAGATCAACTACGAGGAAACACGGTGTTCTCAATGCAGGAGGATCGATCCCAAGGTGCAACTCCGGTCTGAAGTGGTCGACTACAGGCCGGCGTCCAAGATGATTAAGCCTCAAGCACCCAAGGACAACAAGTGGCATGTGAACCAGCCGAGGAAGCAACAACGACGAACACCAATTTCCCCACATACACACTTAAGGGATTTGGAGGCTCGCTTTGAGCGGTTTGGGCTTACGAGGACCCAGAAGAGACGCATGCAGCGCCTGAGGAGGGAACTAGGTGTCGGCCACCAGACGTCATTGAAGAGAACAGGAGCACCATTGGCTAGGCCTAGGCCAATCCAGAGTGAAGTTGCGGACCCTAGGAGACCAGCGAACCCAGGGCGTTCACTGCCTAAGCAACAGGTGCAATCAAAGATCAAACGTCCAATAAAAAAGGAGATCAAGTCACAGCAGGAAAGGCCATTAACCAAGGTTTGGGTCCCAAGCGTAGGTCTATCGACGAACTCAGGAAGAAGGATGATGCTTTTCCTAAGGTGAACAAAGCAAATGTGGAGATGCTATAGGTCATAAAATTTGGATCTTTACCAGTGAAGGCACCGATTTCCAAGAATCTTGTGTTGCCAATATCTGTTGATGCAGGATCAGACCAGTCACTTTCTTTAGATGGAGCTGTCAATGAAGGAGATGAACCTGATGATGTCATGGTACTGGAGCACACAGAGGTCCAACCTTTAAGGGGTGAGCAGTTTCTTTGTTCTTTGCAGCATGGAGTTACGATATTTATATTGGCCTGCATAGTATGTTTGTCTGTGGAGCTCGACTTGGGTTCTAGTTCTTATGCTAAAGGTTGTTGCTTCGTATTTCTGGCTGTGATTGGGTCTTTGCTCTTGTCCGTCGTGGTTGATTTGTTTCAGCCGAACAATCGTTCAAGGCTGAGTTCGGTTGGTGAAAGTTTGTTTTAGAGTGATTGTTGTTCACAACCAATGCAGACAAATTGTTTTTTTTTTTAAGAAAAATATTTGAACCGCTTGTGGCCGATGATGGCCTTTATGGGAATTCTTTGGCTTGGTTGAACGATCGTTATGATTGTTCCACTGTAAAAAAAAGTTCGGTAGGACGTGGCAAGAAGACAAGCCATGGTAAAAGAAAGGTTCAACATTGGCGGTAGAAGAACATTCGTCTTGCTCCCGAGAGAGAAGGAAGAAAGAGGACCATTGAGATCGATCGTGCTTGTTTCTAGACAGGTCATTGAGGCATAAAAGCAAAAGGGAAGACCGATGGGCGTCGGTCGCTGTTTTGAAAAAATAATGTTCATATGCATTTTCGGCCATTTGGGTCTCATCGTTTTGTCGCAACAAGTAGTGATCTATGGTTTTTGGGTTAGTGGCCGTTATTGGAGATTGGAGATTGCCCGTGGTTTAATTTTTGAGTTACCATCGACTGTTGGAGATTGGAGATCGCCACTTTCTATTGCAAAACAAGACGATGAGAAGCTGGGGTTGTCCACGGCTTGTTTGAACTTGATGATTTTGTTTTTTACCTCGCCTTTATAGGATGCGGCTTTGGGGAGAGTCACGACATGTGATTTTGGAGTTGCCGTTGATGATCTTGGCGATGATTTTCTTCAGGTAATTAGTACGGGAGAGGTTATGGAGGAATTTGATTTGGAGGTGGTTTCTTGGAGATAAGCTTTGGAGGTGATGGCGGCCATTATTAACTACATAGATCAATCGGTGAAATCATTTACTAATACATACATAGATCGATCCCTGATGTAGGCCATTACCATGCTAGATGGGTCTGTGAAATTGGTAGTTACTACCTGGATCGATCTGTGACATAGGCCGATCGTCATCTATTACTACCTGGATCGATCTGTGACATAGGCCGATCGTCGTCTATTACTACCTGGATCGATCTGTGATATAGGCTGATCGATTTATAAGGCCATCTACTTCTACCTGGATTGATTTGTGACATAGGTCGATCATCATCTATTACTACCTGGATCGATCTGTGACATAGGTCGATCGATCTGTAAGGTCACTTACTACTACATAGATCGACGGGTGAGATTGGCTATTGCTATATGGACCGATCTATGACATAGGTCGATCGATATGTAAGGTCACTTACTACTACATGGATCGACAGGTGAGTTTGGCTACTGCCACGGGGCCGATCTGTAATATAGGTCGATTGAGCTCACTTACTACTACATAGGTCGATATGTGGGTTTGGTTATTGCTATGTGGAGCGGTCTGCGAGATAGATAGTTATTTAAATTTTTATTTATCGCGAATTCTACAAAGAGCGATCTATGAGATCGATCAAATTGTATTTTAGGTGGTGGCCTTGTTCTTTCGTGGGGAAGTATAGTTGTCGACCTGTGAAGAGGTGTGATAGGCCGTTCGTCATCAATCGCTACTTGGATCGATCTGTGGCTTGCTACTTGGATCGATCTGTGGCATGTTACTTGGATCGATATGTGGCTTGCTAGTTGCCGATTTGGGCAGATTAGTTGATTGATGTCGCAGATCGTTCCCTTGACCTGGTTTGACTTTTTCTCACTACATGACCTGTGAGTTGACTTTTGCCTACTCCATGACCTGTGAGTTGACTTTCAGTCCCGTTGACCGATGAGGTTGACTTTTGATCCGGTTGATCGATGGAGTTGATCTTTTGACCCTGTTGACCGGTGGGATTGACTTTTGATCTGGTTGACCGATGGAGTTGATCTTTTGACCCTGTTGACCGTTGGGCTTGACTTTTGGTCTGGTTGACCGATGGAGATGATCTTTTGACCCTGTTGACCGGTGGGGTTGACTTTTGTTCTGGTTGACCGATGGAGTTGGCCTTTTGACCCTATTGACCGGTGGGGTTGACTTTTGATCTGGTCGAACGATGGAGTTGACCTTTTGGTCATGTTGACCGGTGAGGTTGGCTTTTTACCTGGTTGACCGACGGGGTTGACTTTTGACCCGGTTGACCATCAATGTTGACTTTCTGGCCGTTTGATTGTCAGGTTTGACTTTTTTGCCCGGTTGCCCGATGGAGTTGCCTTTTTACCCGATTTGGCTGGCGAGTTTGATTTTTGTTCGGTTGACCGATAGGGTTGACTTTTTGACCGGTTGACCGGCAGGTTTGACTTGTCCCTCGCTTGACCAATATGGTTGACTTTCTTCCCAAATGACCGACGGGGTGGTCTTTTTGCTCGATCGACTGTCGGGGTGTCGGGGGGGTTGGCTCTTGCCATGTCGTTCGTCTGAGTTGACTTCTGGTCCCGGTTTCTCGATTTTGGCTGATGGTAAGGATCATCCTTTCGATTTGCGATAGTCTCCAATCAAAGGGCTGAGGGGAGCAACTGTTTACATCAAGACCAAAACCGTAAAGGCCCATTTGTCTGGTCCAAGACTGATGTCCACTTCTGGTCTTATAAATGGTCCAGGGGTGTCGTCAGGTCCAAGACCGATGTCATCCGCAGGTCCAGGACTGATGTCATCCGTAGGTCCAAGACCGATGTCATCCGCAGGTCCAAGACCGATGTCATCCACAGGTCCAAGACCGATGTCATCCACAGGTCCAGGACCGATGTTATTCATCGGGCTAGGATGCCTTGGGTCACTCGTCTTTTGTTGGACTAAGCCCGATATCCAATACAGGGCGGGGGCGCTAGATTGGGATTGATATCTTTTCTAAGTCCGATGTTTTATGCTGGTCAAGGATCGGTCCTTGGACTTGAGTTTGAATCGGCAAATCAAGGATTGGCTTGTGATCAAGGAATTCCACAAATCGTTAGAGCCTGCGCAATCTTCTATGATTTCTTTTCGTATTTGAAAGTTAAAAGGGAAAGTATCGGGATTCAGAGGATATCCCGCTCCAAGTGATGTTTAGAATTTGAAATAAGGTTTTTAGGCGTTTTATGATCTTATCAATCGTTTTAGGATAACCTATATAAGGTTATGGATAACACTTGTACGAGGATCGCAAATTTTTCAATGAAAGTACAATTTCTACCTTTTATTAGTTTACCTTTATCGCGCAGCGTTATTTATCATGCTTTCTTAGTTTAGTGTAACTTAGAAAACACAAAACACAAAACCCAATTTAGGGCGTTTGACGTTCGTCCGTTCGGCCCTTCATTCAAAGGTCAGATTCGGTTGTCGGTTTGGCCTTTTCATCGGTCGGATCGGCAGGTCAGCATCAAAACCCAGTCCAGGACGCACGACACCGTCCGTTCGGCCTTTCAACGGTCGGATCTGGTTGTCGGTTTGCCTCTTCAAACAGTCGAATCGGCAGGTCGAGGGTCGCTCGCTGTTCGTGCGCGAACACTTTTAATTTCTTAACAGTGGAAGATTGATTGGATTTCCTATGACTGACATAACTATTATCAAAAAAATATTTTAACTTCTTTTATGTATTTTGCAGCGTTTTATAATTATTGGAACATGACAATAAATTTATTTATTTTGATCCTTTGGTTACTGTGAATAGAATGCAGCATCAAAGGAGGGAGCTCACTTGCTCGATTGATAATTATTCGGAATGCGAGTATTCAAACAAATGATTAATTCGTCTATTTTGGCAAATAATCCTAATTATGTAGCTCCTCCATTAAACTCTCTTCTTCAATACCTAATCTTGCTATACCAATGGAGGATTAGTCTAAGTAGTAAGCCACCTCGTTTCGCTTAAGCAAGATTTCGGATTCGAGTCTTCGTGTACACAGGAAATTGTCATTGAGAGACTTACCCACCATACGGACAGATTGTAGGAATTGGCAAATTTTGTTTTGCCATTTTTTATATAGAACAATTAAAATGTGTACACACGACACTACACCAGCACTACGTGGCGGTGCTTGCAATAATCGCGAAACAGCAAAAGTGTTTGCACAGAATAACATGAAACGGAGAGGAGCTATGGTAGTAGAAAGCATAGGGAAGCAGACAAATGGTGTTGTTTCTTAACAACAAAAGGAAAGATTGAGCCCCAAAAATTAAGCAAACCAAAAACCCAGCCAAGCAATCAGCACGAGCATGCACGAGAGGAGTGCCTTATTTTGGCATATTAATAAAATAATACTAACAGCATAACCTAAGCATGCAGAAGCTGGGGGGATATTACCAAGTGCGCGTGCCAACACATCAGGCCCAACATCATTAAGAAATTGGCTTCACTCCTGGAAAACGACAGCTTCTAATTAAAGGTGTGGTTGGTCAAAACAATTAACCTCAACTCAACCCCGATTTTCTTAGAATTTTCTTCTGCAATGGTGGCCAGCATATATATATATATATATACATTTCTAGCTGGCTAGCCATCAGGTGTATGTATGGTACTAATTGCCTAATTGGCGTTCTGTTTTTCTGAAGAAAAAAAGAGATCAATGATCTAGTTTTATATCCAAATTATCCACACTGTAGAGGCTGTTCATAAACCGATTAACAATTTTTTTAAAAAGTAATTAATTTAAAGTAGGTTAGCTTTAGAGTGTCCAAATAATGGTAATTAAAATGGAGGATCATAAAAACTGAGTTCCTGACACAAAGAACATCTAGGGAAGTGAGAAAGAGGACACCTCAAAGCAAAGAACTTTGGAAACCCAGAATCAATTGTAATTCCCATCTGTCCTCGTGGCCAAAGTAAAGAATAACAGAAAATAGTACCATTTCGCCCTATAAAATTAACACAAAAGATAAAGTTTTCAGTCCTTGTATTGGAGACTGGAAACATACCCTCTCATTTCTCTCTCTCTCCCTCCAATTCTTTCTTCTCTTTTTCTATTTTTTTTTTTCCTCCCCTAGAGATTTTTAAACAAAGCATGATTTCATCACTACTACTACTGCTGCTAGTATTTATAGCTCCGCACCCACATGGGTAAAACTTTAAGAAAACCCAACCCAATACTACTGAGTGTGGTTTTTTAGTCACTCCGTGCCTAGAAATTGAAGGTGTCAGATACAGAAAACCAAGGTAGAGAGTAGTAGAAGGTGTAAGGAGAGAATAGAAGGAAAGGCACGGAGAAAGAGTCGGGAGAGAATTCTTTATTTTTGGGGTTCAAGAGCTTGGGAATGGTGAGAGCTTGAATTGAATTGGGTTCCTTAGGTTGGGTGTGATTAATGATGTGGTGGATGGATACGAAAACCAGGAATAAACGGTCTTCTTTTCATCACAGAACAAGACAATCACTCCAATGTAGACACCAAAAACAAACGGATTTAGCAAGAGAAACAAGACAGGGAAGTTTCTCAAACATGGCTTCTAGCTGGTGTTGTACTAAGATCTCGGCACCGTTCATCATGTCCAATATTTTTGTCTACTTTCTTCTTGTTGTTTCTTCTTCCTTTTGTCCTGCTTATTCCCTGGAAACCGGAGTTATTAATAGCCATGCAAGCAACCAAACTTTCAAGCCCCAAGAAGAGTTACAAAAGCTGAAGATGATAAGAGAACATCTCAAGAAGATCAACAAGCCTGCAGTCAAGACAATTCAGGTGCATATATCTGACTTTCATTTGTCCCCTAAAATAATACTCCTGCTTCTACATATGGATTTCATTTCCGTTTTCCTTTGTTTATTTGTTCTCTTTTCATAAATGGAGATTGATACTTCAGGTTCTTGTTTTTTCGCTGCAGAGTCCTGATGGTGATCTTATAGACTGTGTTCTGTCTCACGAACAAGCAGCTTTTGATCATCCTAAGTTGAAAGGACAAAGACCACTGGTAAGGTTTCTTTTCTTTTTTCTTTTTTTTTTTCTTTAATCAACTATTACGTATCAATGGTTCTGAATATCCTCCATAGAGGTCATTGAATGCTTAATTACTTTGGAGGTGAATTTATGTATATGTTGTTGGGTTTTTGTTAATTTGCATGAATTTGCAGGAGCCACCAGAAAGGCCGAAGGGGCACAATCCAAATGGGATGGTCAGTGAGAATTTCCAGTTGTGGGGTGTATCTGGAGAATCATGTCCAGAAGGGACAATTCCGGTGAGACGAACAACCGAACAAGACATCTTAAGGGCTAGCTCGTTGAGAAGATTTGGAAGGAAACTAAGAAGAATTGTTAGAAGAGACACCAGCAGCAATGGACATGAGGTAATTGCATGTCCACATTGATGTGAATTTCTTTTTCTTCTTCTTATTGCATCCTTTTGCTTTTTCTTTCTTTTTTGAAGTCCTACAGCCTTTAATCAAATCACCAACCCAGAAGAAAGTGGTCAAACATATATACTACTGGCCAAGAAATCCTTTGTTGCTTAATCTTCTTCCCTTTTTTTTTTCATTTTTATTTTGCTTCCACGTCTCTTTTCTGATGAAGACAACTGTTGGATTAAAAATACAAAGAAAGATATTAAAAGCGTAATGATACAAAAAACTGCTTTTTGAATTTTATTATGTTTTTTGGATTTATCAAAACCAAAGGCACTATGCTGCTTCTTTTTGGCCTGATCTTTTGAATTTGACGTGCAGTTTAATCAAAATACTAAACGGGAGAGATTAATAGTGTTTCCTATAAGGAAAAGAGAGCCTTTCAAAACAGCATCTCAATAGCAACAGTAAACATCACTCAAGTTCTATTATTTTCACTTTTCCTTCCTCAATGGCTGGTTCAATATATTTAATGCCAAATAATTATGCCAACTACGCTAGCGTTTAAAGTTAAGCTAGCTTCCATCATATCAAATTCAATTTGCAAGGCAGTGACTTAAACAAATTATTGACCCAAAAAAAATTTTATGAGCAGGCCTCCGTATTGTGACTGTTCATTTATTGCAATCATCAAAACATCATCTGATTCCTCTATGTAGTAATTGCAGAAGTTCATGTTTTTCCTTGTTAGTATTATACTTCGTATGTACACTACTAGTAACTTTACTAATTTCAAGCCAAGTCATTTTCAGTTGATGATGCCCATCTTTCCTTCAAAAAAAATAGACCCATGACATGCTCATAATTAAGAGTTTGGAAATGTGAACCTGGTTTCCTTCTTAGTATCTGAGAGAAGAAAGAGAAACGAAAAAAATGCATCTACCCACCTTCGCTATGCGCATGAATGTGAATTGTACCATCAATAATAAGAAAGTTATTATAGGTTAAGGGCCACAAATCTGTTTCATATCAAAGTAGAGGGGAAAAAAAGAAAAAAATCACTGATATGTTGAAAAGGATAGTGAGTGCAACATATATATTCTGCTAGTTTCAATGGATATTTAATATTAATGTGCTAACAAATTCTGCTAGTTTCACTGAATATTTATTAATTGTGGTTTCCCATCAAATGTTGGCTGACAGCACGCAGTTGGGTACGTGACTGGGGATCAATATTATGGAGCAAAAGCCAGCATAAATGTGTGGGCACCCCGGGTTTCTAATCAATACGAATTCAGCTTGTCACAAATGTGGGTCATTTCTGGCTCATTTGGTGATGATCTTAACACTATCGAAGCTGGCTGGCAGGTAAGGGACTAATAGCTTAATTGCTTATAGAAGTTTGCCTGGAACTTTTTATATAACAATAGAACTACTAGAATTATATGTATAAATATATATAACATGCAAAATCATCGAACTACTATTACAATTATGAAACTAGCTATAAGTTGAAAGTACTGTGGTTCAGTTCTGCCTAATTCTATCGCAACTTAAAAGGGAAAAAATGATTAATACGAAGAAATCTCAGTTACAATCTGGTGAAATTTCTTCTGGAAGTAACATATATAGTTTCTGCATTTTTTAAGTCCATGATGAAAAACTAATTCTGGAAAACAGAACAGAAGTTTGCATCATCGAAAGCATCGTCATTTGAAGAAAACCTATGAATCGGAAGAATTACTGAGTTATTTCGACGAAATAAATGTATTGATTTCATATTTATAGCTAGCGGTTATTGCAATCCAGGCTCCAGCTACCTCTCACTTTCACAGTTTTTTGTATAGAAGCCAAAGATGTTAATAAATTAAATACTTTTGCAGGTTAGCCCAGAGCTATACGGGGACAACTATCCAAGGTTTTTCACGTACTGGACAGTGAGCATACAAAACCATTTTGGCATACTTTTTTTCTTCTCTTTATTTTTCTCCTACTTTCTCCTGCCTTCAAGTATAAGATAGTACTCAAATCATGACTACACAATAATGGCTTCACTTTTTATTTGCCATCACAGAGTGATGCTTATCAAGCCACTGGGTGCTACAATTTGCTATGCTCGGGCTTTGTTCAAACAAACAATAGAATTGCTATTGGGGCTGCTATCTCTCCAACCTCTGCTTATAGTGGTGGACAATTTGACATCAGTTTACTGATTTGGAAGGTAAGCGGCAATCAACTCGAAAAACAAAGACACTCACTAACTAAATGGTCAACAAACACTTTCTTTAGTGAGAATTGAATTTGGTTTATAATCTATACAAATTTTTCTGGAAAAGCTTTCACAGAGTAAAAGAAGATAACACTGTCTATTCTTTTATCTTTTTCCAGTCAAGACAAAATGACATCAATTATATACGTATATAATGCGGTAGATTGTAAATCTAGCATCCACTGTCAATCTTTTCTGCTCTGACCCTGCAAAAAGGACAAAACAAAAACTAGTGACATATGATTTTGGACCGCCTGATCTTATTACTTTAAATTCAACCAGAAAAAGTTCATAGAGTACGCTTGCAACTCCATTGTCACCAAATCTAATGTTTTGAGACTATATATATATATATATGTATATGTAAAAAATAACCTTACAGGTGACAAGTTGCATGTATATGTAGTCCATACTCCATACATCGACCTAGTAGGCGTGCACTAATGACTTCAAATAGTGTCTGCAATCCTCTCGTGCTTTTCGCTTTGCAAGATTCTCTTCCTTTCCTAGTAAAAGAGAGCCCTCCCCGAGTTAGACCCACTTTATGTTTTTTTTCTTGTTTCCCTCTTCTTTTTTATACCTTGCAGATTTTTTCACATAATTCTAAGTTTAACAGCCAACCCACGCTAAATGAAGCAAATAATCATTTCTTTTTCTCTCCAAGGAACCTTCCCTTTTAACTCAAAAAGTCTTGGCCCATTTTTTTCTTATGTTTTTTTTGGGGGGTTACTTCCCCTAGCTAGATAGCATGCGCAATGTTTACAATTATGGTATTTGTGAAGAAACCATAATAGTTGGTATCACTTTTGTGTAGGATCCAAAGCATGGAAATTGGTGGTTGGAATTCGGCAATGGGGTACTAGTGGGTTACTGGCCATCATTTTTGTTCACGCATCTAAGGGATCACGCAAGTATGGTACAATTTGGTGGAGAGATTGTCAATTCCAGGCCATCAGGATTCCACACCGCAACACAAATGGGTAGTGGCCATTTTGCAGGGGAGGGTTTTGGAAAAGCCTCCTATTTTCGAAATCTCCAGGTGGTGGATTGGGACAACAATCTAATTCCGTTGTCAAATCTAAGGGTACTGGCTGATCATCCAAATTGCTACGATATTCAAGGTGGGATTAATAGAGTGTGGGGCAATTATTTTTACTACGGAGGACCTGGAAGAAACGTGAGATGTCCCTAAGGGAATGGTATAGGGTTTTTTTTTTTCTCTTTATTCTTGTTTCTCTTTTTTTTTTTTTTACAATTGGGTGATATGGGTTTCTTCTTCTGTTTGGGTTATTCTTATTTTATCTCCTCGTTAATCCATTTTTTCTCCTTCTTTTCTCCTCAACTAACAGGTTATTTTAGTTATACTACCATCACCTTTAGGGACATCATGTAAATTTGGAAAAGAAATACTATTAGTGAATATACTATGGCTTGTGCTCTTGCCTTTCCTTTATCTTCTTTTTTTTCCCAAAGTGCTATTTCCCTTTTCTTTACTCTTAATTATCCTTGTGCAATGTGCGTAAATCATCTTGGTACATCATGTTCCTTATTTTTTTCTTGGCACTTGTTCTTTTCCCATTCTAGGCATGGATTGGGAGGAAATGAAAATTGAAAAGGCCATTCAGTTAGGGACCACAGAAAAACCCCCAATATCTAACCACTATCAAAATGGGTTCATTAATCCCGCACATGCATCCTTTGACAATGGCCATGGGTCCCGGAGCACAACGTGAATGTGTTCCTAATGGTTGGGTTTACTTTTTTTTTTTAGAGAGAATAATGGTTGGGTTTTCTTTAATTAGAGTGCACGTAGTGATAGGGCATGCTTGATGTTAACAATAACCACACAATTTCGTAATTTTCATTGGATAGCAGCTAACAAACTGTAACCTCGCCAAATACCCAAAACAAATACACAATGGAATATATACTAAACCAGTTTTCGAAATCAATATCTTTTCTTAGAGCTAAAGAAGAAATTCCCCCATTAATGCTACGACAATATTGGTATACTATTTCTACCCGACATAGCTGGGTATTTCTCGTTCTTTTTCTGCTCTAGAGTCTATTTATCCTTTGCAATTGGATCCCGGTTTCTATACTTAAATTAAATTACAGGGCAATATAGAGCAGAGTTCGAAAAGGGTGATGAGTTATTCTGATTCTGATTAATATCTCGATGGTTGCAGTAACGTAGTAATTGGGAGTAGTTATCATTTTAGCGACGCTTATGATTTTGGATTAATATCTCACAAAAGCGTATCTCTCGAATTTTTTACGTTATTGCAACCAATAGTTAATTATTTTATTCGACTCCAGATGAAAGTTTATAGATAAAATGACTGAGATTCGGTCATTATGCTTGCAGCACTACTAGATGTATGTAGATACCCTTCTTCCCATGTGGAGGTGGACATAGCTTGTTTTATACTTTTGGAATTCCTTTTGTGAAGATCAAGACCCATCATTCATTATGTTTCCCCTTGAGACAACAAATGCGCAAAATTCTATATCCGTGTAGCAACTTTACTCAATTTGCTTGCTTCACTCGCAAAATTTAGAGCTTTTGAGTGAAATTCCTTTGTTCACTAATAATATTAAGAACCCACAGGCTACATGCATCAGTCAGGTATGCCAAATCTAGTCGCTTAATTAATTTGCCAAACTTGCAAATTTCATTGTCCATCTCCTTAATTATTCTGCTATATATACCACAGTGACTTCTAATATCACTTATATATACATAATGAACGATCCCAACCAATCTAATTATTATAGTATATGTTAAAAATGGACCTACCAAGTCGCCTGTCATGATAATGCTTGCTAATCAATATGTGTCTGCCTGATAAGTATATATAACCCGGGCGGCGGGCACCAAAAGGTAAGGCTAATTATTTATTACCACCAAAAAAAGATGTAAAGAAAAATACCGATAACATCTGGGTATGGCTAGCAGCTGTAAGGTACAATACAAGACAGAGAAGGTCATACAATTTGACTTGGACGCCAAGTCGGTGGTTCCACTGAAAGCTGGCTTTCACACTTGCATACCACATTTTCTTTAAGAAGACGCCCCCTATTAATTTTAGGCTCAAAACAAGAGAAGAAAAAGGACCAACCAACCAAAAAAACCAGTAAGGTCAGTTGGTATTTCTGGTTCTAGTTCAGTTGAAGATATTTAAGTCTCTCTGATGCATCAAGCAACCACTCTCTGCATCATCTTAATTGAATCCACCAACCATAACAAATGGTGTGGCTGACGATTCTAAGGCCAACAATCCCAATATGTTGCTGCTATTTTGTGGAGTAGACAGTGGCAAGCAGAATATATATTTAAGGCACCCGTAACCATTGTGTCAATGTCACTGTTATTTTGTGGCTGTGTTGGTGGTGCTGATCCTGAAGATGCGTGATTGATCATCATCTTGACAAAGGTATAAAAGAAATTCTTAAAGAGGGGTCAATCGCAGGAATTGTGGAGGCATGTGAAATTGATTACTCAATGCCTCAAATAGTCAAATAGATGATTCAATTTTTTGGTTTTGTGAGGACATATATATGTCAGTAAACCACATGGCTTGACTGCATGGAGAATTGCTCTCACATTAAAAGTCAAAGGATACGATTTAAGAAGACGTTTATAACTTGAATGATCTTCTGTTTCATAAATGCGTATACCATGCCATGCAATCAAGTCTCGCATCCAGATAATTAATCCTTTCCTGCTGAGGAGTTGCCACGAGATGCCACCCTCAGTTATGATCAACTGTGGTGGATGCACGCATTAATTGATGAGGCTTAAAACTTCCAAGTTACCCTTTTTTCTTTTTGCCAGCACTTCCAAGTTACTACTACCAATTTTACCAAAAAAAAAAAGTTACTACTACAAACCAAGACAACTATACATTATGAGTTTTTCTATGTCACTGGAGAACTACTAAACTAAATCTCCAACAGCTTAGATCGATTCATTTACTGGGCCTTGCATTTATGCCTAGCTTGCTCTCTTTTTTCTTTTTTCCGTGTTGGTGGCTAGCCAGTTAGTTTTTTCTTTGGGTATATGAGTGACTAGTAAGACTTTTCGGTGTATTTAGTGGCTAGTTTTTTTTTTTTTTTGGGTAAATAAACGGGGCCGAAGCACTTGATATCAAAGCAAACTCCCTGAAGCTTTTGTATTTTGTCAGGGTTTAACACTACTTCACTACACTCCAACTGTAATTAATAGTCTCCTGCTGAGGGACAGGAGCACATTGGGCTGAGTCCCTTGATTTTGTAAGATTGTATATTTTGAAGTTCATCTAATATACAACTTTTCCTGGTTTCGACCAAAAGCAAACTAACTAGCAATACAGACACGGGGCTAAGAAATGCCCCATAAATCGTTCTTGTAAGCATCAACACAAAATAAAGGAACTGAATTAAAAAGATTCATCTGCATAACCACACCAGAGGTTTATTTATTTATTTTGCTCTTGTAGTTCTTTATATTAGTGCGACATTATCTTACATCAAATAAACTTTTCAATACCAGATCACGGGCCGTGGGAGGCCGTGGGAGCCCATGGGAATTGGTTTGCTAATGGACATGTCTCTGGCGTAGATAGCTGGCTTCATCCGCTAGAGATGTAAACGACCGTTTTGCTTCTCATACACGAGAACTATAATGGCTTGCCATATGGCGCTCAAATTGATGAAAGACAACAAAATGCGGTAAGACAGGCGCCTTAGGCAGTGTCTCTCATACAATGAAAGGCCTAACCTTAGAGAGTACAAGGGCTAGCAGCATAGCAACATGTATGACAAAAGGTAAATCTGGCCAAAATCTGAGAACATGGCAGTTAATATATAGGAGGGATAAAATCTGGGATCACTAGAGAGTCAACAGCTCTAAGCAGATCCTTAGCAGTGCAAGAAAGAAAAAATGCCACCGTTTATTACAAGGTGAGAACCTTTGATCTGAAGAAAAACAAATAGTGACCAAAAGAAAAGAATAATTCTGCATAATAAGATGATCAATAATCTGTAGTCTCTAAACGTACAAAAAAGAGATCTTGCAGCAGCTGGCGGAAGCAATTTAGCTCAAGCAGTAGCTGAGCTATTTAACATTTCAATACGACAGCAAAGAGAGGATGTGTTTCATTATTACCGTAATCCATTCAAAATTTGCTCCTACATGAAACCAAATTATGGCAGCGCAACGAAAACAGCAAAGAAAACTCACTCCACACATATCGCTTCAAGCAATTTCTGACCTGCCTCGCTCAACTCCACATTCTCCATCTTCAATCTCCGACGCATCACGGGACTTGTTCTTCCAGCAGCTGCATAAGTTCTGATCAGTGACTCAAACACCTCCCTCCCTACATCATCTACAGCCTGCTTCAAGATCTCAATAAAACTTTCTGCACCATCAACATCCTTTTGTTGCTCGAAATGTGCCATCAATGACCTCACAATCTCAGGCGATGGAATCCATTTCTGACCATCTCCTCTACCTTTTGATATGGCATTATCCATACACTCAACTGCGAATTTGACATCGCCTTGTTTTAAATAATAATCCAAAAATATTTCCCAGGTTTTAGCATTTGGCTTGGCCCCTTCATCCGCAGCCCTCTCCTTGAGCTCTATTGCTTTAGCTAGCAAACCCTCCTTGGCATAAGCTCTGATTAGAACATTAGCTATCCTGATATCATAAGTTGAGCAACCCGATTCCCATTCCCTGAAACATTTCTCTGCACCAGGCAAATCTTTCAAGTTAACAAGCACCTGGATCATATTCAGATAGCTTATGTTTGCAGTTTTGGGAAAAGCCAGCCTCAGAGAGCGCCAGACCCTATAAACCTCAAGCAAGTTCCCAGTTCGGCCATACAAGGTAATCAGAAATTGGTAAGCAGTAAGATCTCGGTGTGCATTCTTCTTCTCTAGCTCTTTCAATGCCTTCTCTGCCTTCTCAAACAAACCAGCATCAACATATATTGAGGCTAAGTTACCATACGTCGTCCAATCCGGATCAACTTGGCCATCCCTCTTCATTTCCTCAATGACATTCTCAACACCAAAAACATCATTCGCAGCAGCCAGACCCCTCATCCAGACATTATAGGTAAACACATCAGGCGTAACATTATTAGCCTTCATCTCGAGTATGACTCCAGGAATCTTTTCCGGCTGACCAACCTTCATATAGAGATTCATAAGGCTATTATACGACATGGAGGTCAAACCAAGACCAAGTTCCTTCATCTTCTCCAAAAGCGCCTCTGCTTCTTCGGTCATTAGTTCAGTACAATAACAATTAAAAAGCGCCCCATATGTCTGGATCGTCTTGGACGAGTCAGGAAGATCAATGAAGTAATTCTCGGCGGCAGGAATGCCCCGTGCCTTGGCTACCAAATCAAGATGAATAGCCTCATCACTGACAGTCTTGTTCATGCCTCTCCAAGACATAGCATCAGACAACTGGAAGCAAAAGTTTCAAAATCAACAAAGCCACCAAAACCCACCAGGAATATGACACACATACATTAATTTTTGCTAACCAAATCAACCTACAACTAATAAAGACATTAAATTTCGGCTTGAATTAGGGTTAAGATGGAAAATAAGCTGGGTGAGAGAAATGGGGGTGTTAGAGATGGGAACCTTGAGGGCAGGGTAATAGAGACTGCGTTGGCGGAGCTTCTTGATAGTGTCGCCAACTTCCCATTTGTAGACACGCTTGGAGGACTTGATGAAGAGGTTGAGTTGGTGCCTGACGTTAGTCTCGGCGCTACCGTCTTTGAAGAGGCGCAAGTACAGGGCTTCCTCCAAGTACTTCTTCGACCTCTTTGTCACGTTCTTCGTGCGCCCGTACAAATTCGGCATTGTCGCCATTCTATTTTTCTATTTTCCGATCCGGTGGTGGTGGTGGTGGTGGTGGCGGTGTTGTGTTTCGAGTGTCTGTAGTGATAGGATCGGGGATTTCTGTGTTTCTAACTAAACTCTAAACCCTAGTTCATTTCTCCCGAGCGCCGACGGAGGGGGTTTAGCTGGTGGATGCCGCTAAGCTAAGCTGAGCTGAGAGGGTGGAATCTCTGGGCTATGGCTTGGGCCCATTAGGAAACTGATAACAGGCCGTGGCTCGGCCTACATGATGAATGAGTTTACAGGGTTTCTCTTCCTCCACTTTTTCTACTCCTTTTGATTAATTATTTATTTCTTTTTTTCTAGGCCTCAATTAAGGAATTTGTTTGAACAATTCTTTTTTTTAGAAAGAAAGAATTGTTTGAATCCTACCTTGAGCCGAAACACTACTACTCCCCAAGTAGTTGCGCCTTAGGCTTAGTTTGGGAGTAGGAGAAATTGGGAGGAAGAATGAGTGAGGAGAATTTAGGAGGAATATTTGTTTGGAAGCAAAAGAATGGAGAGGGTAAAGAATTGTGAGGGGAAATTTTTCTTCCATTTGAGGAGAATATCATTCTTTCTCGATTAATTGTCAGGGAGAAACTAGGCTCCATAATTAATTTTATAATTTTTGGACAAATTTATCCCAATATTTTGGTGTCTTCCACTTTTTTTCTTAAAGAAAACAAAAAAAAAAACGTCGATCACAAAAAGCTCTTTCTTTATATCAGGTAAACAACTATTCTTCTTTGTTTTTTTGAAAAGCGAAAGATGAAGGAAAAATAAAGTAAAAAAACAAATCCCAACCAACTCTCCTTTCCTTTTATCTTTCAATTTTCCTCTTCAAATTCATTGTGGTCAGTATCTGTGCCACAGTTAGGCATTTTCTTTTTAGGTTGTTCAGTTCTCTCCCCAGCAGATTCAAAGTTAGTTCTTATGAATGAAGTCATTCATAAATTAATAAATAACTCTACATCTACAAAGAGCTGGTTAGCGTGAGTTAATTTAAAATAAAAACTAACCTTGAATATCTATTGGGGAGAGAACTGAATAGTCTGAGAAGAAAATGCCTGACTATGATAGATACTGATCACAGTGAAATTTATTTTTTTTTGAACAGCATCACAGTGAAATTTAAAGAGAGGAGAATTGAAGAGATGAGAGGAAAGGAGAGTTGGTTAGGATTTGTTTTTCTACTTTATTTTTCCTTCATCATTTGCTTTCCAAAGACAAAGAAGAAGAGTTGTTTGCCAAATACAAAGGAGGAACTTTTTGTGATTTACGTTTTGTTTTTTGAAAGATGAAAAGTGAAAGACACAAAGGGATAAGGAGCAAATTTGTCCAAAAATTATTTAATTAATTGCGGAGCCTATAATTCTCTCCGGTTTCTCCCCAATTTGGAGAGAAAGATATCCAATGGGAGAAAAATTTACCGTCATAATTTTTTATATTATCTTATCAGGACAAGGCTAGGATAAACCACTAGGCTCAACGAGCGCTTACATTGATATTTACAAATTACCCACTAAGAGAGGCGGTCGGTTCGAACTCTCAACCTAATGAGAGTGCTTATTAAACCTCAATCAACTAAGCCAACCCTCGTTTCAACGTCATGGTCTGAAACTCAACTCCTCCATTCTAGCAATTTTTAAAACTTTAAACCAACAAATACATTAATTGGGCCCTCCCAAGCCCAAAAAAAACTCCTCCATCCGTTAGTATTCTTCTAAAAAAACACTCAATGTCCGTCAGTAATATTAATGATTCCAATTCCATGAGGATTCTACTAATACATTTAATTTTGCTCTTTGCGATTAACATGGTGTAGGTGGACTGTGGGATTAATTTCCTATGTTTTCTTGGATTGCTCATATGTCTTTATAAAATCTATGAGTTACCTTCTGACTTTTGTTGATAAATAGATAAACAATCAAAATTAAATTACAATATTCAGTCAGCTATCTTTAAAAAAGCTTCAGTAACGGTAAGTTGATGACTTGATTCAGAATTCTGTCTCTATTGGCTTTTTATAAAAAAACTCACAGGCCCTCTCCTTATTAAAAAAAAACTCATTCATTCATTGCATCCAGTTGTGTGGCCAGATTCGATATATTCTTTTTTCGGTGGTTGCGTTATGTTTCTGGATTCAGGATTTGAGGTTGGGGATTCATTAGAAAAAGAAAAAAGAGAAAGAGAGAGGGAGGGAGGAAAGGAAAGTTTGAGGGTTTTGGGTAAATAATTAAGATGTTCCAAATTTAGAAATAATCCCCTCCAGAATGTTCCAGCGTTTCAAACTTGGATTCTTCTTGAGAAGAGAAATGCAACAACGCGGCAACTTGACTTTTTCGAAGCATTCTCACGTGGGGCCGCCCATAATTTTGTTCACAATATGATTCCGTGTACCACGCCATTGGGCAGCAAGCATCAATTGTCCACCATGTCCCATGTCTGCCACATAAACTCTGCTTCTTCTTGCAAACCTTTTTTTTACAAAAATTACTACTACTACTACTGTGCTAATTTTGTACTAGGTTTTATAAATCGGGAGGATGGGACCATGTTGCCCCCATGCGGACGTGGCAATCTACCCCCATACCTTATAGGTTGCCCCCATCCTTCATTGATTTTCTAGTGAAATCCACCAATGCCACTTATCACTTCCCAACAAAAAAAAACCCTAGCTAATATCAATCATTTTTGCATTCAATTAAAAAAAAGTTTGGATTTATATGGCAATTAGGAGCAAAAATCCTTATAACTTTTTGTAAATAAAAGGACTAAAAACCAAAAAATTCTATCAACGGTAGATTCTAGATGATTCCTTCTTGCTTTCTTCTTATTAGTTTAGAGATATCCTATCAAATTGAAATTTGCAAAGGTTAAGAAGGGCATCTATCCATTTAATAATATTTATGACTACATATGGATCTAACCACATGGCATATTGCACCTGTCTTACTCAGTAGCTATCTGATGCTGAATCAGAACTACTACCTATTGCCATATCACCATTTATCCTCTCTAGTTTACATCGCATTCAACTAGCTTACAACGGAACATATGCGGCAGGATCCGATGCTGTTTTTTTTTCCTCTTTCTTTCATGTTAGAATTAATTGGAATCTATGGATAATAACCAACGTTTTTCAGAAGGAATCAATGTTAATCCTTTGTTATTCAGACGCTAATCATTTGGAAGAGGATTAGCATGTGGATAAGCACAGAGAAGATCCACGCGTAAAGCACTCTCTTGCTTGATTAAAAAACCAACTTAGAGCCCTCTTTTACATTAGGCTTAGTGTTGTTCCTTTTTTTTTTTTCTTTGTTTTTAGGGTCAGCGGGTTGTTAGTGCTTTTGTCGCAGACGAAAAATGCCAAATAATTGGAGCAAAGCGCACGGTGAAAACAATGAATGCCCAAAAATGTGCATGTGCCATTCACTAACCATGTTCCATGTGACCAAAATTATGGGATATACACCAACCCCACCTCCTCTTTCGCAACGCGTAACACAAACACCCATCAACTGCTGCTATTATTTTTTTTTTCCCTTTTTCAATTGCAATGGTAGCATATTCACAAGAGTGAGTATATACATCGTTAGAATACTCTTATATTGAGAAAAGCAATTTGTTTGTTGATTTTTTTCTTAAAAATAAATTACATATACATATAAGCATTTATCTCTTTTTGGTTTGGTTAAAAAGGGTAGATACCAAGTAGTAGTACTAGAATTTTGAGCGTAACTTCCACGACTAGAAGCTGCGAGTTTGCATTGGAGTTAGTAGCCTACCATATCACAAATTGAGTGAAGAATCAAATGATAGTAATGATTTGGAGGATAAGGCAGAGACGGTTGGGGGTTTGGTTGGTTTGGTCTTCGTTTTCCAGAGAGAGAAAGAGAACCTTCCAGCTCTGATACAGCACACGCACAAACCACAGCCCCTAAAAAGAAAGAAACGCCTAGAATCTCAAAAAAATAAATAAATAAAACCATCTCCCCTTTTTTTAAATGAACCCAAAATAAAACCTTCTTCAGGTAACATACTATAGTAAATACATACATACATAATGTTGTTAAATTTAAGTGAAGAAAAGGAAAAAACGAGTAACGTGTCTACAATACATATCACCGAAATTTTCTCACCTAATTCAGTGGCTAAAAGATTTGGATTTATTTCATTTGATGGATCAAGCTACCCTATATTTAGCGGGGCCCACCCACCCTGGCTGTATTTTGCACACAACTTTTTAGGAGAGGTTGCTACCATTACACATGGCAACGAAGACAACCTAGACTTGTGCCCTTTTGCAATTTTAGGTGGCCAAAGACCAGAGAAAAAAATGGACGAATGACCAGAGAGGTCTTGATTGGTTTTTCTTTGTTTAGACTTTTTTGACCCTTTTGAATTAGAAATGAGAGAAATGTGGAAAACTATTCTCAGAGTTTGAACAAAAGAGAGAAAGGAAAAGAAAAAAAAAAAAGACACACAGGAGAAGGGGTTGTGTTTCTTTCCCTTCTAAATCAGACCCTTCTATTGTTGACGATCATAGGAGGAGGAGGAGGGTCTGATAAAAACGTTAGTTTCTTGGTAGCCGTATTCCTTTGAAGGAGGAGGAGGAGGAGGAGGAGGGTCTTGTTTTCGGGATTGAAATACTACCACTTTTTTCTTCTTATTTTGTTGATTTTGGATATAAATAAGAGGGAAAGGAAATGATAAGGTGGTGGATATCTGCTCTGCAACTGACGGAGCTGTTCGTGAGCACTCTGGTGCATTTGCTATATGGGTTTTACATTTTTAGCTCAGCTGTGGCTGGTGATCTTTCTCAGGCTTTGAATGAGCTGGTTTTCAAGCCTAATACCAATGCTGTGGTGAAAGAGGAGGAAGCCGGAGGCACATCAGCACCAGCCGCCACCACCACCAATGCCGATGACTTGCCTCCTATTGTATTGGTCCATGGAATCTTCGGATTTGGCAAAGGGGTATGCTTTTTCCTTCTTTATTTCCCAAAAACATTCCTTTGCCTTTTGTATCCTCATGCCGTTTGGTGCTCAATACCTTTGGAATTTTGATCTCCGTTTGGTTGCAGAGATTGGGAGGTTTATCATATTTTGCAGGGGCAGAGAAGAAAGATGAGAGGGTTCTGGTTCCTGATTTGGGTTCTTTAACCAGCATATACGATAGGTGAGTGCTGGATATGTGTTAGTATTTTCAATTCAGGTTCATTCCCGTGGTTATTGCTTATCTTTTTGCTTTGTTCAGTTCTTCTCTGTTATTAATTCTCTAGCTGTTCTTTTGGTTCTTAGGGCACGTGAGTTGTTCTACTATTTGAAAGGCGGTCAGGTTGATTATGGTGAAGAACACAGCAAGGCTTATGGCCATTCGCAGTTTGGGCGGGTGTATGAGCAAGGTAAAGGATCTCCATTGGCCTTTTATTAGGCTGTCGTTTATCTCTTCCGTAATAATCTGTGTCCTAAGCTTCGTTCAGAGTCTAAAATGTATCTGCTTGTTGTGTGATGTGATTGCAGGGCACTATCCAGAATGGGATGAAGATCACCCTATTCACTTTGTTGGGCACTCTGCTGGAGCACAGGTTGTTCGGGTGTTGCAGCAAATGCTGGCCGATAAGGTTAGTAGTCTACTTTGATTTTGTTCGTGTCAGTCAGCATCCCTTCTTTATTAGTTCAAATCTCTTTATTAATCGTATGATTATGATGAATTTCTAGGCATTTAAAGGGTATGAGAACACTTCTGAGGACTGGGTTTTAAGCATCACATCGTTATCTGGAGCTTTCAACGGGACTACAAGAACTTACTTAGACGGCATGCAGTGAGTATTTGATCTTCTGTTAAGAGTTCTTTAATTTAGTAAATATTGGTGTAATGGACTATCATGATACTGTCTACTGAGGGATGGAAATAATATTGTGGGACAGGGGTTTTGGTAATCCTCTATCCAGATTTGATAATCAGCACTATGCTAAAAGATTCATATTATACTGCGTTTAGAAAGTTGCCAAAGGATGCTACCGTTTCAATTCAGTATCGGTTTCCATGATCAGTTGCTTCTTCAAATAAATCTCAATTTTTCTTCTGAAATTCTGCTGCATTGTCAATATCGCAGCCCTGAAGATGGGAGAACAATGAAACCAATTTCTCTGCTTCAGTTCTGTCGCTTAGGAGTGTTAATTTATGATTGGCTGGACATCCCATGGCTGAAGGATTACTACAATTTCGGTTTTGATCACTTCAACATGTCCTGGAAGAAAATGGGAGTCTGGGGTCTTATTGACTGCCTGTTAGGGAATGCAGGGCCATTTGCTTCAGGAGATTGGATACTGCCTGATCTTACAATTCAAGGGTCTATGCGACTCAACAGCCATCTGCAAACTTTTCCAAACACATACTATTTCAGCTACGCCACGAAACGGACAAGGACAATCATGGGCTATACAGTTCCTTCAAGCATTTTTGGAATTCATCCAATGCTATTCATAAGAGTATTGCAAATGAGCCAATGGCGTCATCCACCAGATGTCCCTGCCCCTTATAAAGGATACAGGTCTGCGGTTCTCTTCCGAGCTGTATAACATGTTTATCAATTCTTTATTTATTAGTTTAGAAGAACTTTTCTCGCCTACCGCACAAACTTCATTGACTTTAACGTCATGTCTGACCATCTCCTAATGTTATTATCAAGTAACAGTTTTCACAATAAACTTTTCTAACGACTGTCGTTGGATATATTCTTATTTTCCTCTGATATATAATTTCCCAAGGAAATGCACTGATGGGAATGTCTCATACTTATGATCAACAATAATGAAGCTCTTACATGAGCATACTTCTGATGAGTAAATCCATGTGCAGGGATGAGGATTGGCAGGACAATGATGGAGCGCTCAACACCATATCCATGACCCACCCTCGACTCCCTATTGAACACCCCTGCAAAATGGTTGTAAATGATTCTGACTGTCGGCACTTGCAGCCAGGAATCTGGTTAGTTTTTCAGCACATTTTACTCCTCGTGACTTGGATGGTTGCTATGAAATTCTCACGTTTATCAACTACATCGCATGGTATTGAGAATGAAATCTGGAAAATGTTGAATGCTGTTCTTTGGGACCTAGGCAGCCCTAAGCACCCTCTAAAGATACTTCAGACAACAATTTAAAAAAACGTGAAATTTTAAATTGCCAGATAATCTTCTGTTAGCGAATCCGGAAATTTAGTTATTTGTTCTGTAGATATTATCAACTATGGAAAGACAAAGTGTAGGTTAAGGATCTTTGGAAGGCTCAGTACAAACAAAATGTGGCTTTAAAGGGTCTTGGATGAAGTATGAGAGTGAATAGGCCTTCAGAATCTAGTTTGTTGAAAATGTTTGACTTCTTGTCCTATCGGTGCTTTCATTTTCTAATGCCGTGGTTAAATCTTTGTAATTGGAATAACATGTTGAGTCTAGTATCAACTCTAACTGGGTCAGAAATTCGAATAGTCATTGAGGTTTATTTTTAAAAATCTGACTGAGCTAACACAGAGGTGTCATTTGGTTGCAGGTACTACAAGATCGTGGAAGGTGATCACATATTATTCATAGTAAATCGGGAGCGAGCAGGAGTTCAGTTCGATCTTATATATGATAGCATTTTCGAACGTTGCAGAAAACATGTGTTTAGGAGAGTACCAACGGTACCAAACGAAATCCAACAATAGTATAGTATCTGTTGCTCGCATTGTACAACTAGAAAAGTCAGAATGACAAGGAAGCTAGCATTGCATCACTACAATTCTTAGTTCCCTCCCTGCCGCTGTAAATGTAAAAAAAAATTCTCGGGAATAACCAACCATCTTGGTCATGCCGAGTAATGTTAGCCAACGATATGTCTTGGAAAGGAAAGTACTCATTCATCTTGGGAGTTAATATGCCCATTATGTTCTTTGGCCATCATATTCAGCTCTATACACAGTTACTACCGGATTCTTTCCTCAAGAAAATAAACGCATGATGTTAGAAAAACGCATGCCCATTAACGAAGGTATACATGCACGGTGGATAAGAAAACCCCTCAATGTCTCTTAAAAACATCACAAGAAAAACTTGGATTGAATCAAAAACAAAATAACCACCCCGCAATTAGAGATTTTTGCACTACTAAATTCAGGACTTCAGTTCGATCTTATATATGATATCGTTTTTGTTTGATTCACGAGTACTGCAACCTTATTACCCTCGTGTGAAGGATGTGGAATTCAATAGTGCCAAAATCTCCATTAGTAATGGCTTACCTTGAGGATTACACTTTCCAACACCTGAAACAAAGATAGTGAATCAACCTCTAGAATCGGAAGATGAAAACTTCTGGTCCAAGCAGTGCGCAATCCCAAAAGAACTACCAAATTTCAGCTTTAGAAGCTGTACACCATTCAACAGATGCTTTAAATCTAAAAATCCAATTGCCCTGATGATCCCGACACACTCGGCCAACACCAGCTATCCCTGGATTTTCCCCAACAAGCTCCATCATTATTAAGCTTATGCCATGGAGACGGTGGTCGAGTCCAATAAATAGGTGTCATTGTTCGAATCGAGGCCCTTGGCTTGTTAGCTTGGTTGGCTGCAAAAATCCCTTTCACATACGAAATAATAACCTTCACTGCAAAATAACCGATTTCCTGACAACCAAAAATCCACGCATTCCTCCAAGACCTGAGCTTCTTGACACAAACTCCAAAGAGTGCATTCCAAGAAATATTATGCACATCATTCCACTCAGCAGAAAGGTTATAGCTCAGCCATTCCTTTAAAGAATTGGTTGTTACCTAGTTATGTGGAAACTAGGTGGATTAGTTATCTATGTAGATTAGAACTTGGTAATCTAGATTAGATCTTAGTTATCTAGATTAGATCTTAATTATCTAGATTAGGTCTTAGTTATCTTTATCTACTTTTTTAAGTCTACAGGATGTTGTTAGTTTCCTAATTTCTAGCTTAAGTAGTTATTTTTGTAGCCTATATAAAGGTCTCACATCTCAGTGAAATAATCATCCCAAGCTTTCTAGATTTTTTTCTCTAGCATTCAAGCATTTCTCTCTAAGTGTTCTAAGAGTGTATTCTCTCTATTCTAATTTGTTGTCTTGTTAGTTTTTGTGAGTTTTTTATCTTTCCCAACTCGGGTTCTGCGCAACCTGCCTGTAGCGGAGCAAGTCCTTCTTTGGGAGATCACGTACGTAGCGGTGTTTTGTGAGAATTTTTTGTTGATACAATGACTGACCTTCAAGTTATCGGCGCAATGGAGAAGCTCAACAACAACAACTATAGTACGTGGTCAACCTGCATGATGTCCTACCTGCAAGGACAAGATCTGTGGGAAGTGGTCAATGGTACCGAGGTAGCACAACCAGCAGATACAAACGGAGAGTTGCGAAAGTGGAAGATTAAAGTGGGCAAGGCAATTTTCGCTTTGAAGACAACAGTGGGAAAGGAAATGCTGCAATGCATACAGAAAGCTGAAACTCCGAAAGAAGCTTGGGATACACTTGTCACTCGGTTCTCTAAAAAGAATGATACGAAGCTTCAACTTTTAGAGAACGAGTTATTGTCGGTGACATAAGGCAACATGACAATAGCACAATACTTTCACAAAGTGAAGTTCTTGTGCCGTGAGATTTCAGAGTTGGATCCAGAAGCATCCATCGGCGATTCCAAGATGAAGCAAATTCTTATTCATGGTTTAAGGCCGGAATTTAGCAGCTTTATTACTGTTGTACAAGGTTGGCCAAAATAGTCATCACTTGAGGAATTTGAGAATTTGCTAGCCAGTCAAGAAGACTTAGCTAAGCAAATGGGAGGAGTCTCGCTGAAGAATGAAGAAGAGGCACTCTATGCAAAGAAAAGCAAGTGGAATTCCAAGCTGCATGAAGGTGGTGGATCTAAAAAGAATGGTGACAAGTTTAAAAGTCATCATGGTGAGACGAGCACTCGTGAAGGAGGCTCGAAGAACTATTCCAGTGGAAGGAGGTTCGAAGGAAAGTGTTACAACTGTAACAAGAAGGGACATGTGGCGAAAGACTGTTGGTCTAAGAAGAAAGCCATGGAGGGCAATGCTACCACATTCAAGGATGAAGAAGAATGGGATGCTGAAGCATTGTTTGCTACAGAAGACGAAGAGTTTGCATTTACAGCAACAACACATAATCAAGTCGATTATAAGAACGACTGGACTGTTGATTTAGGCTGTTCAAATGATGAAGATGGTGTAGTGTTCGATGAAGCATCTGCATGGTGGTCCTCAGACAAGAAAGCACTGTCAGATTCAGATAATCTGAAAGAGACAGTGGAGTCTTCTCAAGTTCAACTAAGTTTAGGAGGAGCTGAAGTTTTAGAAGATGGTAGAGATGGTGCAGCTATAGCTCAAAGTCCTTGGCGAACAGGTGTGCACCAAAGGCCAAATAAAGAAGTTAGGCTGTATGAAGAAAGTGAGCCAAGTGGAGATAGCCAGCCGAGTGGAGGAGGTGACTTGAGTGTAGCGGAGCATGAAGAAGGTGAGCCAAGTGGAGATAGTGAGTCAAGTGAAGAAGCCGAGTTGGTTGCAACTGAACTGCCAGCTCAGCCGAGAAGATCGACAAGACCTAAGAAGCCAAATCCCAAGTATGCTAATGTTGCTGTTGTAGAAGATGTGAAAGAACTTGAGAGTTTTGAAGAAGCATCTTTGAGCCCAAGATGGATTATGGCTATGAAAGAGGAGCTTGCAGCATTGGATCATAACTAGACTTGGGAGCTTGTGCCACTGCCACGAGGTGTAAAGCCTATTTCTTGCAAATGGGCTTACAAGATAAAACGTCTCACAAATGGGCCGATTGAGAGGTATAAGACTCGTATGGTAGCTCGAGGATTCTCTCAACAGTATAGACTAGACTACGATGAAACGTTCAGTCCAATCGCAAAGCTTACAACTATGCGAGTTCTACTAGCACTTGCAGCTAGTAAGAACTGGAACCTGTGGTAGATGGACGTGAAGAATGCATTTTTGCATGGAGAGCTAGATCGAGAGATCTACATGAATCAACCAAAGGGTTTCGACAGTCAAGATCATCCCGAGTATATATGTAAACTCCAGAAGGCTCTCTATGGACTAAAACAAGCACCAAGGGCCTGGTATTACAAAATTGCTGAGTTTTAGTCCAGGGTGGTTATGCTGTGACAACTGCAGACTCTAGCTTATTTATTAAAGCTAGTGGAGGGAAGTTAGCTATAGTGCTGGTCTACGTGGATGATTTAATCCTCATAGGAGATAGTGAAGAGGAAATTGTCCAGATAAAGCAGAATTTGTCAGTTCGCTTCCAAATGAAAGAGCTTGGACAGCTTAAGCACTTTCTTGGTCTTGAAATTGATCGTACACAAGAAAGTATCTTTCTTCATCAGCAAAAATATTGCAAAGATTTGCTGAAGAAATTTGGAATGCACGATTGCAAACCAATATCGACATCTGTGGAGCCGAATGCGAAGTTGTGTGCTAATGAAGGAAAAGATTTGGAAGATGCAACGATGTATCGTCAATTGGTGGGTAGTTTGATATATCTGGCTCAAACAAAACCAGACATCTCCTATGCAGTCGGTGTGATAAGTCGGTTTATGCAAAACCCAAAGAAGCCTCATTTGGAAGTAGTTAGAAGAATCTTGAGATATGTCAAGGGTACAATTGGCAATGGAATTCTCTATAAGAGAAGTGAAGATTGCAGATTAGTTGGCTAATGTGATGCTGACTATGCAGGTGATCATGATACCCGATGTTCAACTACTGGGTATGTTTTTAGACTCGGGTCTGGAGCAGTTTTTCGGTGCAGTAAAAGACAACCAACAGTGTCTTTATCCACAACCAAAGCAGAATACCGAGCTGCAGCAATGGCAGCACAATAAGAGAGCACTTGACTTGTGCAGTTGTTGAAGGATTTGCATCAGTCAGCTGAGTATGCAATTCCTTTGCATTGTGATAATCAATCAGCAATACGTTTAGCGGAAAATCCCGTGTTCCATAAAAGAACTAAACACGTGGAAGTTCATTATCACTTTATCAGGGAAAAAGTCCTTGAAGAAGAAGTGGAGCTGAGGCAAGTGAAGACTGAAGAACAAGTCGCAGATGTGTTCACAAAAGGCTTGAGTGGCAACAAGTTTGAATGCTTTTGTCATCAGCTCGGCATGGTCGGAAGAACGGGAGTTGGTGTCGAGGGGGAGTGTTAAATATCCAACACCAAGGATAGGTCTTGGTTGTTACCTAGTTATGTGGAAACTAGGTGGATTAGTTATCTATCTAGATTAGAACTTGGTTATCTAGATTAGATCCTAGTTATCTAGATTAGATCTTAGTTATCTAGATTAGGTCTTAGTTATCTTTATCTATTTTTTAAAGTCTACAGGATGTTGTTAGTTTCCTAATTTCTAGCTTAAGTAGTTATTTTTGTAGCCTATATAAAAGCCTTACATCTCAGTGAAATAATCATCCCAAGCTTCCTAGCTTTTCTCTCTAGCATTCAAGCATTTCTCTCTGAGTGTTCTGAGAGTGTATTCTCTCTATTCTAATTTGTTGTCTTGTTAGTTTTAGTGAGTTTTCTATCTTTCCCAACTCGGGTTCTGCGCAACCTGCCTGTGCAAGTTAGTTTTGCTTAGTCTCAGCACAGTCTGCCTGTGTAACGAGGTTGGTAGTATGAAAGGTTAGTGCTTTGTGTCCCTGATTAAACAAGACCCATCTCTGCTTGGGAACAAGATTACCCCATACTCTTTTGGCTCACCAACAAGACTTCAACTAGTCATGTAAGGTATTTTCCTCTACTTCATTGCATGCATCATAGCAAGGAGGTTGAGTTAAATGCCTTCTGTATGGTGAACTGTTGGTAAGTAATTTATGATGAGAGACTAATCAAAGGAATGATATAATTCATTTAAGGCCACTCCATTCCCAATTTTCCATGCACACTTCCACATATCCACCTCATGATTTCATGTTCCTTTTTCCAGCAATGTATCTTTAGCGTAAATTCAGTTGATTTGGACCAACCCAAACAAAAACAATCACATTGTATTGTACAACTTTCTATGAATCAATGAATAGGACAAGCATCACTTAACAAAAAAGAACAACCAAAATTTGTCAAAAAAAAAAAACCAAATCAATACCATAAAAATACTTAGTATAGTAACCAGGGCAAGGGGAGCCATCCCTCCCCAATTATGGAACATATAAAGGCTTGGCTTAGTGGTTAAGTGTACTTGAAATTGAGACAAACCTAGACAACCTATTCTACCAAAATGGGTATTTCCACTTTAAGGTTGAGGTGGAGCTAGACAAGCCCTTCCCTGCAGGGCTTAGTGTTAAGGATAGTCGAGGTCATCTCCTAGGCCAGCTTCTAATATGAGACATACATTGTAATCAACCTCAAAGACCAGATGAAGGTATTAAGAAGAATAATCGGAAAAGCTATGAGCCATGGTTGAGGGCCAAACTATTCAAGTGAAAATATTAATCAGTATGGAGGCATTAAAAACCTAAAGATTGAAGAGTCGAAAAAGAAGAAGTCAGGGAGAAATAACAAGAATCTTGGGAGCACCTCAAATCCTACTAACACTAGTGAAGCCGAATTCATTACTCCTTTGCCTACAACACCGTAGGTGGAAATGCTGAGAGCGAAGAAGAGAAAGTTGGAGGAGGGAGAATCTAGTATGATCAAGGATGTCATTTTAGGTCTGCATGAAGGATGGACTGAATCTTTGACTACCTTGGCCAAAGAGGTTGACTTGCAAACTTTGACCCAACTAACGTCCAACAAAACAAATTGGAAGAAGCTAGTAAGAAACACGTAGATCATCTGCAACCGGAATGAAGATAAAGTAGAGATGCAACGGGACCTTGAGGAGTATAGGACCCCTTTCCTAGTGGCTTTGCAGGAGGAGTTGGCTGAAAAGCAAGATAATCAAGCAGAAAAAACCTCGAAGTCTGTTGCATGAGGGAAATAATTCTATTGTTTTGGTGAGGTAGTTTAGGTATGGTTGTTAATTCATGCTTGCCTCACTTTGCTGTTGCGTTTTAGGGCAGTTAGCCTGGATTTTAGATGGTCTCTTAAGGTATACAAGTACTTGTGCAACAATCTTTCATGACTTACTTTTGTCACCCTTATGTTGGGCAGAGAGATTAGCCATTCGCGACTATTTTGTTAGCGATGTAAGGGTGTTGGTCAAGTGAGTATTGCACTCAACTTCAGCCATCTTCTTGGAAGATGGGTGAAGACAGTGCCACCTTTAGAGTTGGGAGAGCACTTGGACAATTCGGTTCGGACATTCATAATTTGGTTCAATCATTGGTTGACTGAATTTCTCTTGAGTGTGTCTGAACCCAAAGTATCTTAAGACCGAATTGATCGAAACAATCCGGTTCTGACTGTGTTGCCCAAATAACAAAAGCCAAAAAAAAAAACACATACTTCTAAGAAAAAGGCCCACCCACCAAACCAAATTGCCCTTCCCCCCACCCTATGGACTCCACCACCTCTAGTTACCACTTTCTCGACTTCCTTTCAACCACCACCACCTCCACCTCTTTCTTCTGACGCTAGCCTCAATGTCATCGAGACCTCACTGAGGACGATATACTCTGGACTGATTCGCTACAAAACCCTTCCCAATTCAACAACCACCACAATAACGACAACCACCACACAAACATTCTCAACAATTATAACCGCCCCAACGGCCGAGCCACGTCATTGTTCTCCATGAATGTGGGGATTCCCATGGTGCTTCCGGAGTCCAACCACCACGATGTCCTCTGCTGCAAGCCCTCGCTTCTCTTCCTCCTTGTCATAGCCATCTAACTTGTCCTTGGCCAAATTAAGCCTGCTGATGTCGAGTCCGTTGTAAGGGTGGGGGGCGACGAGGAGTATAGAGGGAGGATTTGGGAATTAGGTTTAAGAGGACTGGTCGAGTAGAGTCAAGTTTACTTTTATATCTTTCTTTTCTTTAAAATGAAATAAGATGGGACGTTTTAGTTTAGGGGGTTTTGCTAAAAAAAAAGACAAAAGACCCATCAATTTTTTGGCTTGACCGAAATTCTCCCTAGGGGTATCCAAACCAAACCAATTCAATAATGCGGTCAGAAATTTATTTTGGTTCGGAGATTGCCTGAATTATGGGCATTTTAGTTTGCACATCGGTTATTTTAGTCTATTCGGGTTCGCGGTTCACCCTTATGCTGGAGAGGTGTTCTCCCAGAGATATCAACTTTGACCGTCTTTAGGAATGATTCAATTTGTTTCTTGTAATCTTTTCTGATCTGGTCTTGTAGTTGTGTTTCAGACAAATACTTTCTAGGGTTAAGTACTTTTTATATACCTGGAGTTTCTCTTTTGTCACGATTGTACATTCCGAGTTTTTGTGTCCTTTTTATATACCCTGAGTTTTAATTTTTATCCCTTTTATGTACCTAGGGTGGCCCAAGCAAATGACATGGCCATCTATTCGGATCCACTTGACACGTGTCGCAATTCTATTAGCGCTACATGGATAAACTTGTGGGTCCCACCTTATTTCTCAAATATTCTAATTTATAGGTCCCACAAAATTTACATGGCACCAATGACATTATGCTATGTGTCAAGTGGACCCGAACAAATGGCATGTCATCACCTGGGCTGTCCAAAATACACAACAAGGACAGAAACTGAAATTTGGGATATATGATTGAGACAAAAAAGAAACTCCAAGTGTATAAAAAGTGTTTAACCCGTGCTTTCTAATAGTCTCTATGGAGGCGACAAAGTCCAAAATTGTCATATTTTATAATACAATGTTATTTCCAAGTGTTGTTGTATCCTGGTCCACCTTTCAAGATACTCAACCAACAAATGAAATGTTTCAAACTTTTAATGTAAGAGAGCAAAGCTACTATTTAACAGATGCTTAACCAGAATTAACAGATTTGTCTGCGCCATATTTATCGTGAGACTAATCAATGTGCTAATTGGCTTTCACATTTTGTTTTATCTTATAATTTAAGTGTGTCTCACTATGTGCAGCCACCAAGTGAGGTGATTGTATTCCTCTTCTGTTTGCCGACTTAAGTGAGGTCTCATTCCCATGGACCGTATAACTCTAGTCTTCTGCCTGCTCATCATTCGTATATATATATAAGAAAAAAAGAAGAACAAAGCTATTTACGCAGGGGCAGATCTAGAAATTTCTATTAAGGGGGGCCAACTTTGTAGGAATAAATTTTAGGAGGGGCCAAAATTAAACAAATTTGCACAATTGAGGAAAATGCACAAAAAAACATGAAAATGGTGGGTCGGGGGTATCAAACCCACGCCCATTGCTTCATCAAACGCATATCAAACCACCAAGCCAACATCAATTTCACGTCAAATTGTTACCATATATAATACTAATAGGACTTTAGGGGGCCTGGGCCCCTGCTTGCCCCCTTGGATCCGCCCCTGTATTTACGGGTAGAGTTCTAAGTTTTAATAATTTTTTTCCTCTCAACTCGAGGGCCAGTGGCGGCGCCCCGGAGGATGGGGGGGGCCATGACCACCCCTAGACTCCCTATAAATATAATTTTAATAATAAACAATGCATGATATGTGACCTAGCCTGGTGGAAATGAAACGCCCCGATCCGTATTTACCGTACACAGTAAACACGTGCTGGAACAGTGACGACCCAACCAAACCAAGCCCAGCATACAGTGTATACAATAGAAACTTGGGCTTAACAGCCCAAAATAAAAACATCAATAATAACTCAACCGGCCCAGTGGCCCAATAATATCAAATAACTGCACAGCGAAAGACTTAATAACTCACAAAAAACACTGTATGCGACATAGATGCAAACTGTGGATCCGAGTCCTGTCCAAGGGATAACACCGCAGCCTGTCTAGTATGCATCAAACCTGTACCACAAATAATCCATCCTATGGGATGAAAGCCCGCAGGTGAGGGGTGAGTCCGAAGTGCTCACCGACGAAGGATAGACAATCAATAAGCACACCATAATTACTCATGGTCGAAAACAAGCAAAAACCACCAAAATACACCAAATCGAAAGACAAGACTCAAAACCGGTCCAAAACCGAAAAGACTCAAATAAAAATCCAATTTCCAATTTTATCTTTTCCGGGCCCGTCACGGATAAGCTAGGGGTCAGACCTGGTTATCAACATATTCCGGGTGCCAGACCAAATCCAGAGAACCCAGGGATCGACATCCCAAAAATACGAACCCAGGGATAGACATCCCAAAAATAATCACGGGATAGACATCCCAAGCGTAGACATGCTTATCACAAGTAACCTAGGTCACGACCACCACGAAACATTCTTAAACCATCGAGTCGTACCACTACTTACCACATGACAATTATATTATCGTCATCAAAATCAAATCACAGGGATCAACATCCCTAACCAAAATACCGGGATAGACATCCCTATCCAAATCCAAGGATCGACATCCTTATCACAATTTATTATTTAACCATTATACTTTATACCAAAAAGACTCAAGGATAAACATCCAAAACTCAAAGCACGGGGATAAACATCCCAAAAACCAAATCAAGATACTGGGATAAACATCCCGACAACAATCACAATAAATGCGACAAACAACAGAGCAATAATCACCAAACACAATAACCGAGTAATACAAGCACATATTGAAGGAAATCCATCCTCACCTTGGCCGATTACTCAACTCCGGAGACAATGACCGGTCCCAAGCAGGCTCCTCCAGAAACTGTCCGATATCCAAACCTATACAACAAAACAGTATATACTCACATAAGATGCATATAAGAGTATGTCATGATGCCAATACTGCGAAATACCCCATCCCGGTTCATATCTCTTTTATTAACAACTTTACCGAAAATATATCGTATGCATATAAGGTTACAAAAATATATTTCCAAAACTATTAAATCAAAAAATTTTCATAAAATAATATACTTTTCCAAAATAATAATTACCATAATTTTTCTGAAATTTATAACATATGTATATATTTTTTTCCAAAATATTTTCCATAAAATATATTACTTGCCAATAATTATTATCAAATATTTTTATATTAGGAAACCATATTTCCAGTAAATATAATTTTATAAACTTATTTTTTGGTAAATAAATACGAGTTATAAATATACATTTATATATTTTCTAAAGACATTTTACATTTCCAAACCATTATATATCAACATAATAATTTATTTTTAGAAATATTATTTACGTATACTATATATAAATTTTCAAAGTATTCCCATAATTAATTTTATACCTGTGAAAATAAATATATATATCTGTATTTTTATCTTATTTAATATTTATTTTTTTTAAACCGGGCTGGGCCAAATAGTGCTGGCCCAACCCACTGCACAAGCCCATCTCAAACCCCAAATAGGAGTCCAAGATCAGGCCTACGCAGCAGGCCCAGCGCTCAGCCCACGGCCCGACCCAAACTCCAAGCCCAGCAGCCCATTTCACGACCTAGACGCGACCCAACCACAGAATGAGTCAGCCCGACCCACATCGTGACCCATCCTGGTCGACACCACAACGGCTGCTCACCTTGAGCTCGACGGCGGGGCGGCACGGGATGGCGAGGCAAGGCGAGGCAACGACGAGGCACGAGCAGGCGGCGGCAGGAGGTGCTCGACTGCTGGATGTAGCTGTAGGCTGTCGTCGGCGAGGGAGGGAGAAATGGCGACGGGTCTAACCGAATCGGCCGTCGGGTCCTCGGCTGCTGGCGGCGCGTCGAGCGGCGTAATCGGGAAGCGAGGACGGCGTCCTGTCGGCGACGCAGTGAGGAAGACGATGCCAGGGGTGGTGATGCGTGCGGTGACTCGGTGGTGNTTTTTCTTCTCTTTTTTTTTTTTTTCTCTTTTTTTTTTCCTTTCTTCTTTCTTTTTTTTTCTTTCTTCTCTTTTTTTTTTTCTTTTCCTCTCCCTCTTTTTTTCTCTTTTTTCTTTTCTCTTTTTTTCCTCTTCTCTTTCTCCCCCCTTCTCCTTCACCGGCTTTAAACTGTTTTTTTTTTTTTACTGTTTGACATGTGAAGCTTCAATAATACAGCCTGACTGCATTACGGAGCGAGTCCGGTCCGGACCAGAAAATAATCGATACCCCCTTAGATATTTTCCGGTGTGATTTTTCTGAGGATTCCGAGACCCGAGAAAATACCAACTTAGGCCCGAAAATCCACGGAAAAATCTCGAGCGCGGGATTTTTACCTTGAATTAATTACCCAAGATTAATTCAACGATAAATCACGGTAAAAAGACTTTTACAGTCCCGGTAAAAATCCAAAATTTTACCCGGGCTGTTACAGTCTACCCACCTTAAAAAGAATTTCGTCCTCGAAATTCCGTCTTATCCGTGGCTCCTACCATGATAAGCTTCTAGTATACTCCACCAGGTGTCCAAACTGAACAAGAGATACCGCTTATACCCTTAAGCGACATCTCATCCTCTTATAAATACCAAACCTCATGATTGGCAAACTCACACACAGCCATGGACTCTCCAATCCGATCTCGAACTACCTCTGACTCCAAGAACAACAGCTACATCGGTGGCACTGCTTTCCCGACAAGCTCCGATGAAGAACCTCCCAAGAAGTGGTTCAAGACCAACATCATCGGCCTGAAGGAACACATGGTCGTCTCCAGCAGACGGCGAAAGAAGCGTGCTCCCAAAAAAGCTGAGGATCGGAAGGGCAAAGCAACGGCTGAAAGCAGCACTCCGCAGCAGACACTGACGCAGCTGAACGTCTCACTGAAGAAGATCAGCTCGGCGGTGATGTAGATAGAACTGGCGTGCGCGGAACTCTTCCCTCACATGAAAAACGTCCAAAAACTTGTAAAAGATCTAGAGAAGCAAGTAACTCCATAGAGTACTTCTTCTCCTGTTGTAAAACCATTATGAAATCAAATAAAATAAGTTTTTCTTTTTAAATCAAAATCCCTTGTGTTATGAAATCTCTTGTTAAACAGAAAAATAAAACATCTCAAAGCAAAACAAAAATCAACTAAAAAAATATAAAATCAAACATAAAGAAATTTTAAAAATAAAACTCGTTTATCAAGATCAAAACATAAAGAAATTAAAACAAAAACATGTTTCCATGCTCGGCGCTCTAGATCGATCGTAACCATCCTCGATCCCGAAAAACGTGACATACGGAGCTAACGATGACGTCGTTTTCCCTCGTGAAAAAGACGTCCGTTATCTTGTAAGGCGATGATCACGGGAACATCCTGTGTCCCTCGATAGAAATGATATCCACTTGTTCACAAATTCCGTATGAGCCAAAAACGTCTGTCAAGTCCTGTGTCCCCCCACAATGCCCGAACAGCTGTAAGCTTGTTGTACACGTGCTCTACTCGAGGTATGGTCCCATCAGTCTAGCCTCAACAGTCACGGATGCATGTGATAAAAGATGTAGAAAAATATAGAAAAACCATAAAAAGAAAGGACAAAGTAGCCAGGGCAAAAGAAAATCATGGGATAGAAAAGGGTTGAAAAACACTGGCATTTAAAGCCCGAAAAACGTATAAAGTAACGAACAATAAATGAAGCAACGGCAAAATTTTGAAAAAGTAAATCTTGAAAATCGAAAACAGTAATCACGCTCCCCACATGAGTATAAAAGACGGAGCGGTGAGGTGTAAATCATCAAAAGCATTTAAAAGCAAACAAAACATCCAGGCAACCAAAACCACAACGTTCAGCAAACAAAACACCACACGTCGAGACAACATGCCTGCTCCCTCATCCGTCTTCTTCGTCGAAGGTGCCAACCTAGGCAGAAGAAACCGGCTGGCCTACAGCATGGTCAACGAGTGTCCCGAAGAACTACTGAATGAGCTCGGCAGGATGCCACGTCTGGTCTTCGTCGACGAACTCCACTCATCCAGATTCTTCGTCACTCCCATGGAAGAGACGTTCTTCCTGGAGGACCATGGCAGTCTGAGGACCTCCTACTACGGATCGACCAACTCCATCATATTCTTCTTCTCGGAAAGACTTCAGAAGTTCAACCTAGAGTCCACTTGCCATTTCCTGGAGCAAGGTACCTACTACCAGCTCTCGATGACGGCCTAGAGCATGCCCAGAGTCACTCGGTTTCCCGTAACTTGGCCAAAGGCCCGACTTCTGGTGTGGAACTGCAGAGGAGTCGCTAGGCGTTCCCAGGAGTTCTCGCGTACTCTGAGGGACCTGAAGAACCAATACAAGCCAAACATGGTTCTTCTCACGGAGACCCAGTGGCAGCCTCAAGACGATCACGGTCTCATCCCACTCCGGTTCCCTCAAGCAAACCGGTTCGAGCTTCCCGGCCAGAACAACAGGGGCGGCATGTGGTTCTCGTGGAGCGACAGCATCCAAGTCAACATCAACAATGACCCAACAGCTTCAGGGTCAACGTCGTTCCGAGAAGATAAATGTATTTTTATTTTTATAAAATATCAATGTAATATTTCTGTTTGTAATATTAATATTAGTAATATTAATAATATTTATATTTTCGCTTATTTATGGCATCATTACCTCTTATGTGTATGTTCTGCGACAGCTGGCGTCCTTTAACTGGATCCATAACGCACTAACTAAAATGAAATAAAATAATAAGCAAATGGAGCAAACTATGCAAACAAGACAACAAACACACAAGGACTGCCCAACAAGACCTAACGCCCGCTCCGCTACCAAAATGCGAGGACCCGACGGCCGATTCGCTTAGACCCGTCGCCATTTCTCCATCCCTCGCCGACGACAGCCTGCAGCCACATCCAGCAGTCGAGCACCTCCTGTCGCCGCCTGCTCGTGCCTCGTCGTCGTCTCGCCTTGCCTCGCCATCCCGTGCCGCACCGCCGTCGAGCGGCGGGATCGGGAAGCGAGGACGGCGTCCGGTCGGCGACGCAGTGAGGAAGACGATGCCAGGGGTGGTGACGCGTGCGATGACTCGGTGGTGGCAGAGGTGATGGTGGCCGGCGGCAGCTCCTCCCCTCCCCTTTTTCTTTTTTTTTTTTCTCTTTTTCCTATTTTCTCTCTCTTTTTTTTCTTTCCGATTCCCATTTCTTTTTTTTTCTTATTTTTCTTCTTCTCCTCTCGGTTTTTCTTCTCTCTCTTTTTTTTTTTATTTCTCTTCCTTTTTTTTTCCTTTCTTCTTTCATTTTTTTTTCTTTCTTCTCTTTTTTTTTCTTTTCCTCTCCCTCTTTTTTTCTCTTCTTTCTTTTCTCTTTTTTTCCTCTTCTCTTCTTCCCCCCTTCTTCTTCACCGGCTTTAAACTGTTTTTTTTTTACTGTTTGACATGTGAAGCTTCAATAATGCAGCCTGACTGCATTACGGAGCGAGTCCGGTCCGGACTAGAAAATAATCGATACCCCCTTAGTTATTTTCTGGTGTGATTTTTCTGAGGATTCCGGGACCCGAGAAAATACCAACTTAGGCCCGAAAATCCACGGAAAAATCTCGAGCGCGGGAAAACTCTCGGTTACAAAAAACGATGCCCGATTTACCTTGAATTAATTACCCAAGATTAATTCAATGATAAATCACGGTAAAAAGACTTTTACAGTGCCGGTAAAAATTCAAAATTTTATCCGGGCTGTTACAGGAAAAATGTTCATTTGTCATGGAGTCAACCTGAGTTCGAACCTTGCCCTCCCTCATTATCTTTATTTTGGCCCCCCTTACAAATTTGTTCTAGCTTCGTCATTGTCGAGGGCAATGGTTGTAAGCTTGTAGTTACTTATTGTGTAATTCGTCCCCTTTCATGCTAAGAAGTCCAACAGTTAAAAATAAAACGAACGGAGGTGACAATATGTAACGCCCCGGATTTTCATAATTTGATTTTTCTCGGAATTTTCGAAATTTTTATTCCTATTTTGCCCTTGAGGAATTTCCGGATTTTTGGACAAGGAAATAAATTATTTTTACCTTGGTTATATGGAATTTAATTGATGGTATGACGGGTCCGGCTTTCGTTGGAGTTTAATCGGGTTTCGGGGTTGAGAATTAAGTTTTGAAATAGTTTCCCCGAAACTACGTCGTTTTGG